>LXHY01000018.1:0-146179 GCA_002093855.1 Fusarium praegraminearum | reverse complement strand
CCTCTATAGCTCACCCTCAGCCGCCAGTAGTACGACCGGTGCAAACGTTACCAACAATCCTCCTTTGTTGCAACAGCAGCAGAGCTCCAACCTATCTAACGTGGCATACGATCCTCACCAACCCCAAGGTGAATTTCACGACCCTGGACTCGGCCGCTCGCAGAGTGTCCGCTACAGCGCTACCGTACCCTACGACAATCAGAACCAGTCCGTCGACGACCTGAACCGCTACAGTCAAATCCTACCTCAGCAGTTACAGCAACAGCAGCAAGCTCAGACTCAAGCGCAAACAGCTCCCGCCGAGAAGCGGTCGACTCGAAAATTGATTAAGGGCATATTTTCTGGGTCCAATCGTGGGGCGTCTGACAGCCAGCACCACCAAGGCATAAGCATCGGTCACAGTAACAACCAATCCTACGATAACACTGGCGGCCTTGCACGTCGACCGTCCAAGCGGGTGAGCAATCCACCGCCTTTCCTTTTTGTTCTTAATCGTGCCTTGTTTTTATATCCCTATCTTTTTGTGTTGTTGCGACCCTGAACCCCCAGTCTTTCTGCGGCGCCTGCTCTTCGGTCTCATTCCCCCTCTCTCAGCCCAGCCCAACACCCAATCCTACTCCCAACTTCACTCCGCCTACCTCGCTCGATTTCTCTTTATCCTTCTTACTTGGCGAATCAACCTGCCATAGGCCAAGCAGCCACAACCGCCGAGCTTGGTCTGTAATCCTATCCAACCCCCTTTTTGCCTTCAGCCCCCAGTCGTTATTTCTGGCTATCATTGGCGCCAACTGCGCACGCTGCTGCCAGCTCCAGCTGAGCTCCTTTGACAGGTCCAGCAGCTCCCCGAGAGTAGTCAACGCTCCCATCTGCCCCAGCTTTCATCTCGCAAGGGACTCGACGATATTAATGAACACTATATCGCACATCAATCTAACGAGCAATCACTATCGCAGACTTCACGTATCTCCCTCCACAACACCATTCGCCAAGTCACTGGTGAGGTAGACCACCAGCAGCAACAGCAGCATAAGGAAGACGCCACATACCACCAGAGCCAGAACCAAAAACAGGCCCCGCTCCAGCAACCCCACGTTCAGTTACACACAGACGATCAACAACCGCAATCTACCTACGAAACAAACACGTACGACCACCAGCAAACGCCCCTCAACCAGCCGCAACAGCCCTACCAGTTTCCAAACGCCCAGCAGCAGCCTGGCTATCACCAGGGTGGGAACCAAGGTGGAGAATTGAGATCAGTTCCCGCACATCTGGGTCCTAGCACACAGTTTCAGAACCCTGAAACAGTCTCGCAATTCTCGCATGAATCTCCTGTCGCCGACTCAGATCAACGTTCAGCCAACTTACAGTCAGCGACCAACTCGCCTGCTGTAAACCACTCCTTGTATATTCAACAACACGGCTCAACACCGAGCCTCCCCCCTGCTCAACAAATAACACCCCAGCCACTGCAGCCAGGCATGGCACCACCTACAGGAGGACCTCCACCCTCGCGCCGCCCAGATTCTGACAAGCTGCGTGGACAAACTGACGTCCCTGGCGGCCCGCCCCCCACTTACCGTCCCGCCAATTCCATGAACAACATGAACCCGCTACCCCCCGTTCCGCCTCAGGCGGCTGGCCAGTCACAAGCATACAGAGGCGACCGCGCGCCTCCGTTTGAGGGCCAGGCAGTTGACCAGGGACGAGACAGCCCCCAACCTGTATCTGCTGTGCCAGCTGAATCTACCGACGGCGACAAATTCAAGGATCTACGTGAGTAGGCCCGGGCAAGGAGCTCACCCCGGCATAACCAAGAGCGAATGCTAATTTATTGCAGTGACCAAATACAAGAACGTCAAGCGACTTTACTTTGACTGCAAGACGCAGATCGAAGGGCTCAACGGTCAAGTCGTGCATCTTCAGAATGCTGTAGCCAACCAGCGCATGTCGCAATCGCGTACCGCTCTCGATGACAGTGAATACTCTACAAGATTCAATCGACTCAATGGTGCCATCAACAACCTCTCTTTCAATATTCGTAAAGATTGGCGGTGCGTGCCACAGTGGCTTGACAAGTATGTCAGCGCAGAGGCACTCAAGACTGGAAAGGCTGAGATGACAGCTGTTGGACGAGCAGTAATCTCACGATGGCTCATGGAGGAGGTGTTCAACAAGTGCTTTCATCCGGGTCTAGACACGCAGCTAAGCCAGTCGCTCAAAGAGATTGAGCTTGGCATCCGAAGTAACTCATACACCCTGAGTAGCCAGGAAGAGTTCGATGCCTTGACGAGTAAGATCGTGAGCTGGC
Organism: Fusarium praegraminearum; assembly: GCA_002093855.1. Taxonomy (NCBI): domain Eukaryota; kingdom Fungi; phylum Ascomycota; class Sordariomycetes; order Hypocreales; family Nectriaceae; genus Fusarium; species Fusarium praegraminearum. The sequence continues at coordinate 143,868 of LXHY01000018.1, read as the reverse complement.
GAATGACGTCGCTTGACGGCCTTCATCGTCAACTTAACTCGCCGGCAGCGACTGAGAACCGCAACAACTTTATTGCTAAAACAACAACTAACCTAACGGCCTGTCTCTACCAATTTCTCAACACACCGCCACCACCTGGAGTGGACGGTAGCGCATCGATGATCGTGGAGCTTGCTGTGGGCATTGCAGCTAACCTTCCCCTGGAGAGTCGCGATGTTTGTATTACTTACCCGCTGCCTGGAGAAATTGTCCAGCCTCATGTGATGGAAGTTGAAAAGGTGGCACTACCAGTACTGGAGGCACAGAAGGGAGAAGGAGACGGCGGTGATAAAAATGCTGACGACGAGAAGAAAGTCAAGACTGGTACGTTGAATAAAGTAGCCCCGCCTGAGAGCGGGAAGGATAAAGAATCCTCAAAGAGCACAAGGACGGATGCTGACAAGGACACTTTTGTAGCGGCCCTGCCGACGGATTCGAACAGGGTGCGGTTCGCAGGCTTCATGGCGCTGGAAGTGCGAGGAAGGCAGGTGTTGATGAAGGCACCCGTTTGGACTCTATAAATCGAATAGACGAGAGCTGCGATATTGGGACCCAAGGCAGAGAGAAAGAAACGTCGTACGTTGATTGTCTGTGTCTGGGAAGGAAGGCAATATTATTCAAGGCACATGAGGGATCGAACCAAGTCAACGAGAACTCACGCTTGATTTGTGCAAGAGGCCAGGCCAGACTTGTCATTGCAACATGATCGAAGAGGTTTAGATGTGATGATGGATTACTGGCATGGCGGAGGATTCTGACGGCAAAGGATATGGACCGTTGTTTTGTTCTACGTACATTTTTGCTCCGAGATGAGCAGTTCAAGATGGTACAAAGTGTTTCTGTTGTCATCTATCTATCTGCATATATATATAAATGAAGGCTAGAGTCATGAAATGGCTCCTGGGTACATTATATTATTTGTCTCAACGTGATATGTTGGTAACTGGAGAGGCTGGCCTGGTTTAGCTTGTGACGATCATCAACTGATAGCATGGATGATTGGGTATGACGAAGATGGCATCACTTGCCGTATTTGGACTTGAGCCTTGCGGTGAAATGAGTCGAAACTCACCACTTGAAGGACATGGTACCTGGGCTGACCAGGGCTGACCAGGGCTGACAATAGCTGCGCTGCAAGGAGTCATTACATGCTCAGTAGAAGAGTCATGGCCGGATGGAAGAACCCTGCTCTTTACTACTGTAGTGGCGATGTTTTGGGACAACTTTGATCTATACTGGAGGTGAGTCATCGTGCTCATTACTGCTTTCAGAGGAAGTTTTAGTAGCCCATGCAGCCAACTGCAGGCGGAGACCCTGAACTCCAGTAGTAGCTCCACTGTGAGGTACCTCTGGAGCATTAGGTACATAAAGGCGGCGAGAGCTCCCCCAAGAGAAGGAGGGGCAGAAAACAGACCTAGAGACCCGACGCAAAAAAAAGGAAAAAACCCTGCTACCGAACATCCACTTTCTTCCAACTTGCGACAACTTCACTCACTCCAACCTTCAACATTCTAAACACTACGAATTCCACGACTCAGAATTTACCAGCAATCATGGCGGTTCGTGCTCAGTTCGAAAACTCCAACGAGTATGTACTTGTGTCCCTTGTCTGAAGCTCTCTTGTGCTCGTGAACCCCGCCCCCGCCATTTCATTCTGTGATACTGGGCTATGCGGGTGATGATAGAGCCACAAGAAGAAGAGGACGTTTCAATGCAAGAACATGTACTGACTATATATCCAGGGTCGGTGTCTTTGCCACCTTGACCAACTCTTATGCTCTGGTTGCCCTTGGTGCCAGTGAGAACTTCTACAGGTAAGCTTTCTTGTATTTGATCAAATCGCGACCTTCATGCTGACATAGCCCCAGTGTCTTCGAGGCCGAACTTCAAGATATTGTCCCTACCGTTCGCACTACCATCGCCGGTACCCGTATCATTGGCCGCTTGACTGCCGGTAACCGAAAGGGTCTTCTTGTTCCTACCACCACAACCGACCAGGAGCTGCAGCACCTGCGTAATTCGCTTCCCGATTCAGTCCGCATTCAGCGCATTGAGGAGCGCTTGTCAGCCCTTGGAAACGTCATCGTCACAAATGATCACATTGCTCTAGTCCATCCTGATCTGGAGCGCGAAACAGAAGAGATTATTGCAGATGTACTCGGCGTGGAAGTGTTCCGACAGACTGTCGCCGACAACGTTCTAGTGGGTAGCTACATGAGCCTTTCTAACCAGGGAGGTCTCGTGCATCCCAAGACTCCTATTCAAGACCAGGACGAGCTGTCTAGCTTGCTTCAAGTTCCTCTCGTCGCCGGTAGTGTCAACCGTGGTTCCAACGTTGTCGGCGCTGGAATGGTTGTCAACGATTGGCTCGCCGTTACTGGTCTCGACACCACGGCCACCGAGCTCAGCGTTATTGAGAGTGTGTTCCGCCTCGGCGAGGGCCAAGGTCCCAGCAACATCAACACCAGCATGAAGGACACCATGGTCGAGTCTTTCTACTAAGCTTGGTCCGTGGCTATTGTTTTCTGCATGTAAATTGCTTGCTTGCGTGTTTACATAGGCTTTGCTGCTGCTACCTACTCTTTCGGGTTATCGATCAGACGACGTCATTTCCGTCGTCAAACGAATTCTTAACTTATACGGGGCCTGGTGTTTGGAATACTGCGTGATTTTGCGGATGGTATCAGGAATATGGTATTCATGATGATCGAACGATACGATTTATTCAAGGGAAACGGGATCCCTATCAGCTATTTCTCTATGAAGAGGATCAAGACCAGGGTGGGGATGACAAACCCTGTCACATAGGTGCATCCATCTGATCCGCCTGAGATGCTGGGTTGTCCGAGGGTCGCTCCCCTTTTGCCTCGAGGCACTCATGTTCTAGTTACACTTGAGATGGGTATGGCAAAAGGTGGAAGTTCGGATAGACTAGATAGATTCTGTCACGAATACAGGCGACTTCTCGATTCCATACAGCCAATCTTGATATAAACAAGTTGTTTTCGTGATATTAGAGGGCCAATTGCTAAGATTAAGTCCGACTTGTTGGATTTATCTGATACATCAATTCTTAAATCTTAGATACTAGTCTAGACTCTTCGTGGTCCAGCTATATAGTACTAGGTTTCCATTAGCATAGCAATATTGGATCCTTCAAGTTAATCAAACACCGTGTAAACTACCTACTACGTATGGAATTGTCATCTACTGTCTTCGTCTTAGTTCACCTGGAGAGATAGACGTCTCAATTTTGCCCTCTTGATTCCACCTACAGACATGTTGGTGGACTAGCACACTACCCCGCGCTCACCGCCTGCCAATCCTGGTGATCTCTTAGTTCCCCCACCACAAAATATCCAAGCATGCCCACCTGTTGATCTATCTGAATAGCTTCAGATCTAAGCGGAAGTCTTTTTAGTTTTGTAAAACGAAAATCCAAAATACGACTTTCATGATGGCAACAGAAGAGAAGCCTCAACACCTTGAGCCCTCAAAACTTGGCACAAAACAATAGTTCGTCCGACCTTCCATACCCCTTCACCCCCCCTCCCTCCAATACTGACATTCTGCCCCTCAGTTGGGATGATCTCTACACAAATGAAATATCAAACCATTCTGCCGACCCCTCCGACATTGGCACAGTTTGGTTCGACGACTCGGATGCTGAAGCAAAGATACTCGAGTTCTTAGACGGCCTGCTCGACCCTTCTGACCCTGACTCACCAGTCCTTTCTCACGACAAATCTACATTTCTCGATCTCGGCTGCGGAAACGGCTCCTTGCTCTTCTCTCTCCGCGGAGAGGACTGGTCTGCGCGTGCTCTAGGCGTCGACTATAGTCCTCAAAGTATTGCCCTTGCACGCCAGATTACGACTACAAAGGATGATCTCGAAGAACCCGTAGAGTTTGAAGAGTGGGATCTCATAGCTGGATCTTATGATCCTGTGCTCAACGGTGAGCAAGCTCAAGGTTGGGATGTCGTGCTTGACAAGGGAACATTTGACGCCATCTCTCTGAGCGGTGAAAAGGACGCTCAAGGACGACGATTGTGTGAGTGTTATCGCGAGCGGGTTTTGCCACTGGTCCGTAAAGGAGGTATCTTCCTGGTAACCAGCTGCAACTGGACCGAGACTGAACTGAAAGGTTGGTTTGAGAAAACTGGCGCTGAAGGGTTCGAGGTCGTTGGCAAAGTGGAATATCGATCCTTTAGCTTCGGAGGGCACAAGGGACAAACCATTAGTACGCTCTGCTTCCGTAGGGTATGAGCAGGCCCAAATGCATTAGAAGTAATATAGAAACGATACCCATTCATCACAGCAGCACCCGGTTCCATGTAATCGTCATCGTTCACTTAAAAGAGTTCTTGTTGTATCATACAGTGGTATTTGGCTTCATATCGATGCTTGGATTACCCTCCCCTGAACCCCCCTTTGTTGTCCCAACGCCTCATCTGCGTCCAGCTCCCCACTTATCTCAGAGGGCTCGTGTCGGAGTTTTGTATCACTTCAGAATAGCCTCCCTCCTCAGCGTAACATGTTGGGCTCAAACCAGTACTGGGCTTCTAATATGCAACGTACGACGTCATGGGCTCTTGTCTGTCTTTCTCTCTTTCTGCGGCGATACGGACGTGACAAGACAAGTAGACAAAAATCTATATCGACACAATTATTGCTTCATTACGTCTCTCATCTATGGAGATGTATTCATAGGCTCTCCGCCAGCAATAGGACCCGAAATCTCGGCAGCAGCTGTTGTCGCGAAGTATCGCACATCCACGTCGTCGTCCTTCTGCAACTTCTCCAGGTTAGGAACAACTCGTTCTTGGATCAGCTCCGAGCCCCGTGGCGACGGCGTGATCTCACTACCCTGCTTCTCCAAGTCGTACAGGGTGCCCTCGTCAGGAAGACGTCGGAGCACGCTAATGAGGACGCGGTATGTCTTGGCCACGTTGAAGCGAATGTTGGGGATATCGTCAGAGACAAGCTTGTCAAGCATGGGCAGAATTGACTTGGCAATAACATCCATGCTTACAACACTAGCCAATGTCTAAAACAAAAGGTTAGCCTCAAGTTCGTGATACTTAAAAACTCGGGCAATAATTACCGAGATGGCGAAACAGGTGGTCATTCTGTAAAGGTAGTTAGGGTGGTTACCCATAGCCATGACCTTGGGAATGATAGCCTCGCTGGCCCATTCAACACCAAAGACCTCAGTAAGCTTCTTCAGGTTGTGAGTGGCTGCTTCACGGATCGAGAAGACGGTATCTCCAAGCCAACCCATGCACAAGTTACTGAGCTTCTCATCGAAGAATTGAACGCCAAGTTGGCTAGCCAGAAGGGGAATGTACTCGATAATGGCAAGTCGTACTCGCCATTGCTTATCCTCAGCGAGTTGCACAATTGCAGGAAGAAGTGACTGCGAAAGCAAGTCGATGCCAATAACTAGAGCGGCGTCAGTATTAGATCTTCTTGCCGAAATATTTGTTGGCTACCTTGGTTGACGAGCTCGAGCTTTGAGATGATGTGAAGTCTGACCTCAGGAAACTCGTCCTTGAGCATCTGCAGGAACATGGGGAGAAGGTGGTCAATGGTTCTACGGCACACGTTAGCATTGATATTGGAGGCGTGAAAATTGATCCACATACTCTTGCTTTCCAAGAATAGGAGCCAAGCCACTGATCTGCGTGCCAAGCGCAGCGCGAACATGTTGAGAAGTGTCAGAGACGAGGTCTTCGATGCTGCCCATAATGTCGTTGAGGAGAACGTTGCGGTCCACAAGAGCGCAGAAGCCGGGAATCTGGCCGGCAATAGCAGTTCGCACCTCGGCTTCGTTGTCCTTGAGAAGCTTAACGAAAGCAGGAACAAGATCCCTGGAAACAACCTCCTCATCTACGGCCTTGGCGATCTATAAGGAGTCAGTATACCGTAGCTAAAAACAAGGAAGATGCTACGAACCTTCTCAAATCTATCGGCGATCATGTAGCGAACTCTCCAACTCTTGTCCTCTATCAAATTGCGCAGAGCTGTCAGCAGGACGCCATGGCTGGCCTGCTGCTCTTTGGGAACGGCTTCGGCAATGGAAATGAGAACCTCGACCGTAAGTAATCGGACGCTATCCTGATCGTCTTGTGCGAGGTGTTGGAAAAGGGGTATCATTTCGTCGACAACGATGGTGGCGGGCAGCTCTTTGACAAACTTGGCGAGGTTGGTGGCAGCTTGGCGACGGACCATGGGTGTCTCATCGTGGACCAACAGACCGAACTGTTGACGCAGCTGTTCTTGCACAGGCGGGGAGACCTTGTTGTAAGGAGTTGTGAAGAGACCGCATCCCGAAACCTTCGATGTGAACCAATCGGCCTTGGCGAGGCGGATTGTGAGGGGAATGAAGTACTCCTCAACTTGTTGAGGCGAAAGCTCGGAGCAAATCTTGTTCAAGGACTCGACGGCCTAAAAATACCAGTTAGTGAGGGGTGCAGGGCATAGGTGAAGGGAGGAGCGAGTGTGTTTACCTTGTCACGAACTACGGGCTCCTCGATAGCAGCGAGGTTCTCAAGGGGAGACAGCAGGACGTGACCCCACTGGGAACCGCCAACATACTCGACAAAGCCGCCAAGCTCCTCACTCAGGGCAACGAGGACCTCGTCTTCATCCTCCACGGACTCTGTAAGGTATCACGGTTAGGAAAGGTCTTTGTTTGGGTCGCAGCTTGGTGTGCGGGAAAGATCGAAGACTGACCATCGAGGAAGGGGATGAGCTCCTCACGAGTTCGTTCAGCGCCGAGAGCAAGAGCAATGGTCGAGAGGCGGTGGATGGCGTTGAGACGGAGCAAAACATCATCGTGCTAAGGAGCAATCGAGAGTTAGCAATGCATGATCACTTGTCCGTAGCGATAGGATAGGTAGGCGAAGGGAAGCGTCGTGCAAGCGTGGCGTCACCGCCAAACCTGACATACCTTTAGCTCGTCAATAAGTACGGCGATAGGGTACAGCTCATCGCCAGAGTTGGGCGCGTCAGCCATGGCGAGCGGGGCGGTAAGATCGCAGATTTATCAAGAAAATGAGTGGCAGCGTCCGAGATGGGTTGAGGTGATCGTTAGGAGGATGGAAGGAGGAGGGTTGGACGATTGCGGGTGGATCGCGTGCGGTAGGTGCTGGCTGAACTGGACTTGGACTGGTGGGTGATGCAATGATTTGCGCAGAGGAGTCCCAACACACGATTTTTGGTTGAAAGACGAGGGCAGAGACGACACCACACAAAGGGAGTAGAGCCCTGGGCTACGCTCAGCGCAGAGATATTTGGCGAATATTTAATAATGCAGAGTCAAGGTCGCGGCCTATGTCAGGGTTGTCGAGGTCTGGGGCATGTGAATACGTAGAATCAATAGATGAGAGAGGGAGAAGAGAGAGCCCAGGGAAAGATGTGGAGTAGGAGCTGGACTGGATGTTTGATGAATTGGACTGGACTGGGCTGGCAGGGTGCCCAAGATGAGTGAGGCTGGTGGCTCCTTTCTAGTGGGTGCTGTAGCGTCTCACTGCCTGAGTTGCAGTGCTGGGCCGCTGCCTGAACGTGCAAAGGATCCAACCTATGGCTTAGGTTAGTAGGTGCCCTGAGAGGAACGCTCCCGTCCATAGGTGTCCGGGAGGGGCAAACCCCCCAGATGGGCGAACAGCTTCTATCTGGACGGGACAGCAGCTGGCAAAATGTGGCTGAAGTGGGGTTAGAGTGGCACTTCATTTCCTGAGGAAGCATGGGATTTTGAGGGGCAAGCTTCCTCTGAGACTCTTGATACTCATCTTGGTCAGAGCGCCTCAGGTACTATGGTGGTATGAACATGGGGACAAAGCCGTTTATCTGGGTGGCATATTGGAGTCCTTCTCGCATACTATACTATTAAATGTAATTCTAGAAACTAAACAGCCCAAGGTTTCGAAATTGGCTCTGAAGGATTGTATTCGACGTCACTACCATAGCTTCCCAAGCCATGAATTCTCAAGCTCTGAACCCCGCCATTCCCAACTCAGAACAGGCAGGATTTAGTTATTGACAGATCAATTCTCTGATGGTAGGTATTATTCGCTTGAGTAAATGACATTTCCTGTACAGAGTTGTGTTGGTAATGTCATGTCTGGTTCAATTTTTACAAAGTGCCTACCGTAGGTCTTGAATAAGGTCTATCCATATCGTCTTTTTTAGATTAAGCAACCCAGCGGTTTCCCGTTGACCTGGAGCCGTTTTACAACTTTTCCTACCGCCTATACGATGTGGTAGTTGGGCCTGTAAATTCTAGCTGCCCTACCATCGGGATGTCAGTGTTCGGCGGAGGAGTATCGATGATCCGCTACATCGGACACCCCGCCAAACAAGCCCGGTAGCGGGGTACCACCTCACCGCACCACGGCGCTGCGCGCTCCAGAGTACCCTAGTATCACATCCCACTTCCTCTGCTTGTAACAACGGCATCCCCAAAATTTCCTGTGACTCAGTGCTATCCACGTCCAACGCCCGACGGAAACCTCACCTCTGTCTTCTAATTCCTAAGGAAAGAGATTATACAACAAGCTAGGCTCGAGGCTACGCTTCATCATGCCTACCATCTCCGTCGACAAGTACAAGCTTTACGAAGCCCTCGGTCAAAAGTGCGAACGAATGCCCCTCCTTGTTAACCCCCACCATCAAGTCTCCGACTTCGCGACCAAGTCCGATATGCGTTTACTAACATAATTTGTTGCGCCTGAAATAGATTCACGACCGAGGAATTTGAGGACCTCTGCTTCGAGTTCGGCATTGAGCTGGACGAGGATACGGAAAACGATGAGCGTCCCATTGTGAACGGCGAGCAGGAGCCTCCCCAGCTCAAGATTGAGATTCCCGCCAACCGATATGATATGCTCTGCTTCGAGGGTATTGTTTCCAACCTCAACGTCTTCCGCGGCAAGACAGAGCCTCCCAAATACCGCTTTGTTGAGCCCTCTAGCGGCAAGCTAGAGTCAATTACTGTCAAGCCCGAAGCCGAACAGATCCGACCATACGTCTCTGGTGCCATCCTGCGCAACATCAAATTCGACAAGAGCAGATACGAGTCTTTCATTGCTCTACAAGATAAACTTCACCAGAATCTTGCCCGAAACCGAACACTCGTTTCCATTGGTACACACGATTATGATACTGTCAAGGGTCCTTTCACCTACGAGGCTTTGCCTCCCAAGGACATCAAGTTCACCCCCTTGAACCAAACCAAGGAGATGGATTCTGCTGAATTGATGAACTTCTACGAGAACGACAAGCACCTGGGTCGTTTCCTCCACATCATTCGCGACTCTCCCGTCTACCCTGCCATTTACGACTCAAACCGTGTCGTCTGCTCTCTCCCCCCTATCATCAACGGCGACCACTCCAAGATCACACTCGACACCACAAATGTCTTCATTGAGATCACCGCCACTGACCTCACCAAGCTCGATATTGTCACCGACATCATGGTCACTATGTTCTCCATGTATTGCTCCGAGCCTTTCACCGTTGAGCCTGTCCAGATCAACTCTGACCACAACAACCAAACCCGAGTCACTCCTAACCTGAAGCCCCGAGTTGCTGAGGTTGAGATTGATTACCTCAACAGCTGCACTGGCCTTAACGAATCCCCAGAGAGCCTGTGCAAGCTCCTCTCCAAGATGTCATACATTTCTACCCCTTCATCAAAAGACGCCAACATTCTCGAGGTTGCTATCCCCCCGACCCGAGCCGATGTTCTCCACCAATGCGATGTTATGGAGGATCTTGCTGTGTGCTACGGCTACAACAATCTGCCTCGCACTGCGCCCTCGCGAAGTGCTACCGTCGGTGCGCCTCTACCTGTCAACAAGCTCAGCGATATTATTCGAATCGAGACTGCTGTTGCTGGCTGGAGTGAGGTCATGCCTCTGATTCTCTGCAGTCACGACGAGAACTTTGCTTGGCTCAACCGCAAAGATGATGGAAACACTGTCGTGCGCCTGGCCAACCCCAAGACTGCCGAGTATCAAGTCGTACGATCAAGCCTTCTCCCTGGTCTTCTCAAGACCATCCGTGAGAACAAGGGCCACAGCGTCCCCATGAAGATCTTCGAGGTCTCGGATGTTGTTTTCAAGGATGAGTCCCAAGAGCGCAAGGCTCGCAACGAGCGACACTTTGCTGCTGCCTGGTACGGCCGAACTAGTGGGTTCGAGGTCGTCCATGGCCTTCTCGACCGTATCCTGCTCATGCTCCGCACATCTTTCCTTACTCACGAGGAAGGCCTGTCTGGTAAGAGTATCGATTTCGAGGTCAAGGAGAACCCCAGCAAGCCCGATGGCTATTGGATCGAGGAACTCGATGACGCTACATTCTTCGCTGGTCACGCTGCCTCTGTGTACCTCCGTCTCGGTGGAAAGGAAAGACGCGTTGGCGAGTTTGGTATTCTGCACCCTAGTGTGTTGGAGAAGTTTGATTTGAAGTAAGTAGTTTCGGCATCGATATGCTACCTGGACGACATTGACTGACATCTCTACAGATACCCTGTTAGCACTCTCGAGATCAACCTTGAGGTTTTCCTGTAACACGGTAAAAAGAAAACTAAAAAAAAGGTAGACCGTGAGGGCAAGAGACGAAGAAAGACAGCACACAACACATACGTGATAGAAATCATGTGGATATGATTCAAGGTCAAACAAGATAGAGACGTTTCAATCGCCGGAATGACGCTACGAGATAGATAAAAACAAAAAATGATGAAGATACAGAGCCAAGTTTTGGACTTTTGTTTAGTCTAACAGACAGCCTTGATGTGTCATGCTATATAAAGTGCCATAAGAAAATCTATTGTCGTCTAAGACCTCTGTACATGCACATGAATTGCGCAAGTACAGAATGCATTCGCCACCCAAGTTCAACGCCAAAGCCCAGCCCAAGATGTTTCTAATGATAATCCGTCAGTGCGAGCTAACGGCAATCGCTTTTCAGACGATCAAATTCCAAGTTCCAGACGACTTCACTATTGCTCAGTTATCGCCTTCCTGCGTTTCCTTTCCATTCCTGTAAGCAGTGTCTCAAGGCTCATGAAAGAGTCTGAATGCGTCATGCTTAGAGAGTGGCGAGGCGTTTCGGACTTCACTTTTAGTTGCAAGGAAGCGTCGGGGATAATATGAGGGCAAGACTCTAGAAGCTCATAGCCACATCGTCTAATGTGCTGCCACTCTTCACTCAAATCGTTGGGAACACTGTGAATACTACCCCAACTTGAAGACATGGCGAAGTCTGTGGTTAAGAGCGGCGGGGCTGCCAGTGTATGTGACCAGGAACAGCAATGCCGCACAGAATACTGGGTTTCGATGATCAAGTATGGGCTAGGATCTAACTCGGGAAACATGACCTTCTATGCCATCTCACTTAGCTCCTGATCGCTACGGGTGGGTGCAGGAGCAGGATTTGAAGACGAGGCAGACTCGCCAGTGCTAGTAAGTTGCCCAAGCATCCCTTTGCCTAGGTTAAGACCTGCGATGCCATCCCGGATAGCGGCAAACGTGTTGCCGTTAGGCTCAGCAGATGCGCTTCGTTCGATCGGCGCATGCCGTGTCTCTGGCGTCAGTGTCTCGTGTGCTGTCTCAACTCCAGTAAGAACCGACGGGGGTCCTGATTTGGAACTCGAGGTCGATGATCTAGGATCAGCATCGGCTTGGATGACGCTGGGATACTGTAGATTCGATATGGCAGTTTGGCGATCTGTCTCGGCTGCCGCTGCAGCATTGAGACCGCCATTCATCTCATCCTCAGTCCTTCCAAACACCTGGTGCCACCATCTAATCTCCTTAAGCCGTGGAAGAAGAATCCGCTCCTGCCCCTTCACATGGTCGTCGATACTGGCATCGAAATCCGGGTTTGTAAATTCGGCCCGTCGACACAGGAAGTAGTCCCAAACTGATGACGTGCGCTCCGCAGCTCGGGCGTCCATTCTTTGCTTCTCGGAATTGAAAAGGAAAGTCCCATATTGGCACGAGTACAGGTGATACAGAAGACGGCGTAGAAACCTTTCGTTAAATTGAAAACGTTTGCTGTTTTGGCGCAGAAGCTGATAAGTGCAGTCGAGAAACTGGTGGAAAACAGGGCTGATCATTTTCGGAGATGTTGCCTCGTCGTCGACAACCTTTCCAGGTGCTGTTTCGACAACTGCAGCCAGGTCTGGATCGTCTTTGTTTTGATTGAAGAAGCGCTTTGCGCCACTCAGCACATTCTGGAAAGCATCGTTTCGGCCATCGTTCTCTCCGGGCTGCACCTTTGAACCTGCAAAAGCATCCTTTTGCACATTGAACCAGTCTTCGTGGTTCAGATGCCCAGAACGTAGTCTGAACATGTGCCCGAAAGAGAGCCAATCCTTTTCAATGAGAACAATGAATCCATTTATGGTGCGGTAGTAAGGGTCCAGCATGATTTGGGCCAATGCACTGAGCTGACTCGTACGATCCCATCCATCAGAACAGTGTATGAGAACATGGGAGTGATTGATGCCAATCTGCCTAGCAATAATGGCCGATCCATCCAGAACATTGTGAATATGTCGCAGCCAACCACTTTGGTGGAGCAGCTCTCGGTTTGGTGGCAGAGGCGAAATATCAGCGTCTTTGAGAGCATCGACGACCTTGTTGAGAGAGCTTCGCATGACGTGAATATTCTCAATACTAAGGAATATCTTTCGCGCAAACTTGTACTTGTCCATATTTTCCGAGCCCATCCCCTGAACTTGGTTCACCATGGCGTTTATAGTTGGACGGGCGTCCACAATCAAATTACTCTGCTGGGCACCATATACTTGACGCTTACCGGAGGCATCATACACTGCAGATGATTTGGAAATCAGTTCATCCTCATACCGTTCTGTCTCGGAGAGTTCTGGCTCTGTCGTTGAGCTCACGAGAGACACGTCGGCTTGACTCGACAAGGGAGTGGTGTCTTCGGACCCAGGCGGCAAGAGAGCGTTGAAAGATGCCGCTACTAGTTTCTCGTCTTGTACATTCGTTTTTCGTGTTATTCCAGAGAGAGGTTGGGAGCTTCGAGTGATGGTGCAGTTGTTGATAGGATGAATGTACGACAGCGCCGGGACACGATTTCTCGAGCGGAAATCCTTTGCATATTTAAGAACGTTGTCTGAAATTTTGGTTGGAACGACCAAGAATGCAGGATATGTGTCGCAAAAGGTGTAGTCCTTATTAATGTGCGTGATCCTCCAGCCTCTGTCAGGCAGCTTCTCACTAATTCCCTGTCGCCTAAATTCTGCTTTTGGATTGTAGAATGACCAGCCTCGAACTTCTCGCTCGTGCTTCAGCGGCTTGTGATTAAATGCGTAAAGCTTTTCGACTGTTCCAAGCTTGCAGGTCCGAGATTTGATGAAATCGAATGCGTCGCGGGCGATTTCACTGTCAGTGAAGTTGAACGTAACGAACGTGAAGTCACGGCATCGTAATCGAATCGACGGAGCTTGACGTGATCCAGGAGGGACTGGTCGGAATACGCAGTGGCATAACATCGGGAATGGAATCCATCTTTCTCGAACTTTTGGTTTCTGTGAAGGATCTGGCGGATTTCCGGACTGATCAATGGGTGCGCAGAACACCAAATGGAAGTCGGTCAGTCGCAAAGTACCATGGGTAGTCTGGCCGCCGTAGATACCCTGAACACTCTCGACAATCTAAGTTGTGTTAGAAACTTGGGGACAAAGCGGTGAATGATGAAGTAAAGGTCGAGCATATAGACGAGGCGACTGTGACTGATCGATTTCACATACCTTTCGGGCCTCCATTTTGGCAAACCGTTGGGTGATATGCACCACAGTTTCGCCGACTCCTCGTTTCTTGATTAGAAGTTGTTACAAGATCAAGATGATATGCCAAGTGTAATGATGTTTTCTGTTTGTGATCGCTTAAGTGTCGACGTTAAAATGATTCGTCGGAAGCTCTTGAGGCGGTGATGCGGAGGTAGGTATTTCGATATCGCGGGGCTTCCGGAAGACGATGAAGTAAGTGATTGCAGTCAGGCGAGCAGATATTAGAGTAGGTATTATAGGATGGTCTCTGACATTTCTAATAACAAGACCAAAGCTCAAACAACGAAATGAGCCAAGTTGCCCGGCCTTGAGTGAAGGTTCAAGTTTATTCTAAGAGCCTGAGACGCCTACGACTCGTCCATCATCACGAGCCACAGAAGCAGATGCCCACCTACGTCCACGAAGGGTAAGGCAACGTAAATGCTATAGACCCGACGTCAGAGGCATGGCCCAAGCGCGTTCCCCATTCTGGGACGTCCATCTTTCTCCAAGTTCGCCAAAACAGTTTCTCCGACTGCCGGAGCATCATGAGAGTGTACGTACCGCCTTGTGGAGCGAGCGTACCAGACTTGGAGGAATCTAGCCCCGCAATTGGGAAAGAGCCAGTGTGCACCCGCTTGCCAGTTTTAGGGCTCAACCACACACCAAACAAAAAATTGAGAGGCCATTTGTGAGTGTCAGTGAGGCTCGAAATCCACCCAGGATCGCGAATCTTTCTCTTCAGCCCGTTAACCCTCAGCTCGCCAACAGACTCCAAGACAGACACCTGTAGTCACGTCCAGTCCCGACAACACAAGTCCTTTTTTTCAAGATGGCTCACCCCGGATCTCAGATGTGAGTTACTGCCTGCGCCTGTCCTCTCGTTCGAAGAAGCGAAGCCATTATTGCATTATCGTCGCCACCCCGCCAAAGAATCACCACGGAAGTCCAAGAATGAGCAGAATAATAGAGCATTCACTAACAATTCCTCTCTCGCAGCTCCAAGAGGAGAAAGTTCGTCGCTGACGGTGTCTTCTACGCCGAGCTCAACGAGTTCTTCCAGCGCGAGCTCGCTGAGGAGGGTTACTCCGGCGTCGAGGTCCGCGTCACCCCCACCGTTACCGACATCATCATCCGAGCCACCCACACCCAGGAGGTTCTCGGCGAGCAGGGCCGCCGCATTCGTGAGCTCACCTCGCTCATCCAGAAGCGATTCAAGTTCCCCGAGAACTCCGTCTCCCTCTACGCCGCCAAGGTCCAGAACCGTGGTCTCTCCGCTGTCGCTCAGTGCGAGTCCCTCCGATACAAGCTTCTCAACGGTCTCGCCGTTCGACGTGCCTGCTATGGTGTCCTCCGTTTCATCATGGAGTCTGGCGCCAAGGGTTGTGAGGTTGTTGTCTCTGGTAAGCTCCGTGCTGCCCGTGCCAAGTCCATGAAGTTCACCGACGGCTTCATGATTCACTCTGGTCAGCCCGCCAAGGACTTCATTGACCACGCCACCCGCCACGTCCTTCTCCGACAGGGTGTCTTGGGTATCAAGGTCAAGATCATGCGCGGCTCCGACCCCGAGGGCAAGGCCGGTCCCCAGAAGACTCTCCCTGACGCTGTCACCATCATCGAGCCTAAGGAGGAGCAGGCTGTTCTCCAGCCCGTCAGCCAAGACTACGGCGCTAAGGCCGCCCAGGCTGCTCAGGCTGCCCAGGATGCCCGCGTTGCTGAGGAGGAGGGTGGTGAGGAGGTCCAGGCTGTTGAGCAATAGGATGCTTAAATCACCAGGCTTGGAAGAGCCACCAAAACCTTACGAAGGAAGATGGGAGACCCGTGGGATGAGGGACGGAGGTCTACTCAGGCGTCAATTGTTCATTTGCATCTGCTAAGGGCACGGAAGGTTTCATTCTTGCTTGTAATGGTAGGCAAAGCATAAAAGAGAAAAAATGAGACCCAAAGATTACGACGACACGTCATATGACCGTGTCTTCTGTCTACCAATCCCTCGACTCCAGTATCTTGCGGGTCTGTCTTTACTACTTCGTAATTGTGCTTCCGGGATTGTCGTGTTGTATGTATGTACCAGAAATAATTGGTCCTATACCTGATGTGTGACTGAGGCACTTTGAGTTAAAACCTCCTGATGACAGGATATGAAGACAAAGGGGATTGATTGTTGCTCAGCAGGAACATTAGAATTGCAGCCGATACCCGTATCTTCCACTCTGTCACGGCTGCAACTCAATTCTGCCATGTGTTGTATATCATGTCGTAATAAGTAAGTCCTGTCTATGATAAATAGGTAGCCTCTGGCCTTTTCCCATCTCTTGTTATAAATTCAAACTTGGGCATTCTCAACCCTAGAAAAAAGCCCTGCGACTTGGATAACAGATCTACAACATCCGAACCGTTCATGACCCTCGAAACTTCGGCGGCAACGCCCGCGTTAGTCACCCTTTCCATCGCTGTCCAGTATAAAAGTCTTCTGTGATCCGAAACCCCATGTATGTGATCATTGTCTCCCGTCGCTTACGCCCGCCAGTTATCGTACAACGAGAATTTGCCTGTTGGCCCCAATTCAAAATCCGCCAACGCCGTCCAAGACCATGTGCCCGTAGTACTCCAGTAATAGCAAACAATACATCTCGTTTGGTTCCGAGTCCCGACCCCGTTGTGCATTGGAAAACCATAGTTGACACCCAACATTAGAGCATGTCGTTGCGTAATGTACCATCCATGAATGCTGCCCTTACTCCGAGGAGAAACGCTCGGTCAAATGGCTTGAAAATGTACAATGCTTGTTTAAGATGCTGAAACATGCAGAATATTGTTACGAAGCTCTCTCAACAAGTTGTCTAGAAGTTCATTGCTTCGCTGTTTTGTTACGCAATGCGTTGCAGAACATTATCATCGGTCGCCTGATTTATGGCGATTGTCGAGTTCGATGCCGTTGTCGTAAGTTGCCTTGCCGTTGCCATTGCCATTAGTGCGTCGCAGGTCGTCGTCGCTGTCGTCGCTGTCATCAGCCAGGTCGGTCAGAGCGAAGCCTGCAGCCTCCTCCTCATCGTATGCCCGGATCAAGCCCTCACGATCTCCACGCTGGCTGCTGATGCTGTGTCGGGAAGGATCGCCGCTTCTTCTCGCTTGCATGCTTAGACGAGTTTGTAGACCAGATACCATATCGGTGCCGGTAGCGTCGCTTCCTCCTCGGCCTGCGCTCAGTCTCTGACCATGGGGGTCACCTCTTGACAGGTTCAAGAGATAGACACCAGTGAAAGTGACCAAGAATCCGCAGAGCAATGAGAGAGTATTGACAGGGTCGTTCGTGTTGAATCCGGTAAAAAGAATGAAAGACGCGCAAAGGGTCGCTGTCGTAAAGGTCACGTAGTATAGAGGGTTAACGCTGGATCAGCCATTAGTAGAGCTCTTCATGCACCCTTTGATCGGTTACTTACATGTTCGTAGGGAAGTTGGCAAGAGCTTTGTTGAAGTAATTCATCTGTGTCAGAATACAGACGGCTGTCAAGATCATGAAAACATAAGTCGAAGGATGGCTGAACTGGTTGTGGCCAGCAAAGGTGAGCTTTAGCGCAATACCAAAAGCCTTGACAGACATGACAGAAATGGATCCAACGGTAGAACAAATGGAAAGGTAAATGAGAGCGTTCTTCTTGCCATATCTGGGCGCAATTCTGTAAATCATAAAGACGGCGAACCCGACGACAGCGAAGGCGTAGAGAAGGAAACCTGATACCAGTTAGAAAATACAGTTTTGATGATTCTTGTCTCCGGTCACGAACCTGGCTGGATGGCCAAATGCAGAATCTCGTCGACAGTCTCAATCTCCTCGTCTGGAGGCGCGTGAAGCACAATGATAACGGCACCAATTAGGCATATAGCACTGCCGAGCTTGCCCAGCGTGCCAAGTTCTTCTTTGAGGAAATAGGAGCCGAGAACGGCACCAATGAGCACACTGAGAGCTCCTAGGGGAGTAACGAGGATAGCAGGGGCGAAAGCGTATGCGGCAAAGTTGCAGATTTCTCCGAGAGCGACTATTATTAGGTATTAGCACAGCCCTCGTAAAGACAGGCTTATGGTACGGTACTTACGAGTCGCGATACCGGCCCACCACAAGGGATTTTTGAGATACACAAACCCGTCGCCTTCAAAGCCATGTCTCTCTTCTGCTTGGATCAATCCCTGGTAATTGGTTAGTCCCGTGTGCATTGCTAAATGACAGGTTGTAACAAAGCGCCGGGGTTTTTAGGCTTGTAACTCGTGGATATCATATGCTCGACGAACCTTTTTTGTGATAACAAAACTTGTTCCTGAAATATTATTAGCATGGCGCATTCGGTCATAACCAAGAATGAAACATACCAATGGCGAGGGCCGATGTCATGGCAAGAGCCAGACCAATATACCTAGAAATCATGTCAGCTCTGTTATAGTAGGCAAGTCGGAGGATCGGGTTGCGACAAAGGACCGATCAAAGTGGCCTTTCAGGAGCAGAACCACGCCAAGTGGTACGCGACATACTTGTCTTCAATCATGATGTCTAAGAGAGCGCACAACAGCGACGATGCGCACAAAGTCGACTATCTATATGGAATCCCAGCACGCTGAAAGTAACTGTTCAAGTTGAGGCAATGTCCAGGCGAAATGCGCCTAGAGAATGTCAAGTCGAGTCGAGTCGAGGCTCAAGGATCGTTGACAGTTGGCGTAGGCTCGCACCGGGCGAGAAAAGCCGCGTAGCAATAACGAGTGTTGAAGCGACTGGGCTGGTGCAAAGTAGAGGTTCGAGTCTTATCGCAAACACATCAAAGAGCTGCTGGTAACTCGTCGTCAAGCGATATGTCTTGTCGATGTTGGCGTGGACGCTGGCAGAGACTCGGCTATGGAGGGGGTACCAACGTATGCAACTTGCAAGCAGGCAATTCGCGATGACGGAAAAGGATCGGTCGAAAGTATATTCGTGTCGTTGAACAGTTGTCGAATTCGTGAATGTCGAGAGTAGACAAGGTCGTGTCTTGTCAAACCAAGCAAGCAGGAGGTGAAAGGCTCGTAAGGCGCGACAAGACGAGACGATATTCGCAGATAGGCAGGGGGGTTAGTAGGGTAAAAAGGGACAGCTTGGCTGGATTGCAAAAATGGAGAGGCTACTGCAGTGCGGATGAGACGAGTAAGATGGTGCAGTACAGCAGCTTAGGATAGGTTAGGTCTGACTTGTGTGGGAGAGACAAAGTTTGGGGAGGCCAGATCAGACCTGACGAGACCAGACAGGGGGGGGTTGAGTACTAAAACTACAGGCGACGGGAGGCTTGAACAAAACCAGGAGTGGAGAAGGCAAGTACATGAGTTTGAGTGAAACAACGGGTGTGGGACCAAGTACCCAACCCAACCTCAAGCAGTCCGAGTTCAAGAGGTTTCAAAAGAGGGCGCCAACGGACCCATAGGGCCCCCCTGGCGTCAGGTCCTTGTCCCTGGCGTTACAGTGCCTTCCCAGAAAACACTATAAAGATGGAGTCGAAAAAGCCCTGAAGTACTGGGTGGCCCGTATAATTCCAGCGCTTACGTTTGCTCTTTTCCATCTCCTCCCCCGCCGCATCTGACGACACTTCATTCCATGATCCATTTATTATTGGAAGAGATACTACATACTGATAAAACAGTCCGTTGATAAAACGGTAGCGTTACGAAACCTGGCACAGACCCAGGTGTCAAAACGCAACAATTGCTAAATTGACTGACTGTCTGTGAAATTGAACCCGCTTACTTTACGATGAGATGAAGTCTCAGGTTGCCCTCATGATATGCACCTGTGCTGGCTGGCCTGTATGGATGGATGTAGACAGACAGATACGGAGTAGGAATTCAATCTCTAGGGCCGGGGCTTGGCTGGAAGACGATCAAAGAAAGTGGTATTTGTCCGCCCCTGAGCTAATTCGTCACATCACGCACAACAGCCACTTCTACTATACATGCAGTGCAGCCAAGTACATGGACCTCCTAATTCATGTCATGCCATCAATGAACAACCGAGCTCAATTAGATAGATGATCTTTGTTACTTCAGCGTGGATCTTTCTTTATATCTCTATCTCGATTCCCCAACTCCATCCTACTATTAGCGCTCGCTTATTGTTGATGGATTCAAGGGGTTCAATATCGTCCTAATCAAGGTATGTAGGTAATATCTACGGATACAAATGTAACTTCTCCCCCCTAGCTTGCTTGTCATCGACCTTTCCTCTGCCACTCAGGCATACTCGCCTAGATGTAGGTTGTGATAAACCCCTGGAACCTTCAGTCCCATTTTGTCCCGCCTGAACCATGGAGTCCTCGTGTCCACGTCAGCAACCCGCACTGCATCGATAAATCAGTGAATTTCGGGAACGGGGTGCTTTTTTTTTAGCATCCGCAATTCAGTAGTGCCACGCTCAGCTCCGCTGCCCGTGTATGGATAGGTCAGTCCGGAATACGGACAAGGTCGAGAACATCCCTTACAACGCCTCCCGCGCGCCACATTGAATTTTCCATGTCTAAGCCTCACCTGTCTGTAGCTTAAAACGAATGCTTACTTGCATAGGTCTGTCCTCCGCAATACCTTCAAAAACCGTAAAACGGAATTGACTGCTTTGGTATATGACATTGTTGCACCACAAATATGTCTCGCCATTTGAAGGGCAAAAAAGCCTTGTTCCTGATCGACGTGCTTAGCGCACAAACTTAATCAACCCCCAATGTACCCAATACCTTCAAACGGGGATCCATGACGTCCTTTAATGCCGGTAGGGTTTGGCCTTGCTGAAGACGGTGATTTTATCTAGTCAATGCTTGACGGATGATTTGTTTCAAGCCATTGGTGTTTCTAATCCATAAAGTTCGAATACATCACAACACAGGACACCATGTCTACAGAGCTAATCAGTCACCTGCGTTCGTAACTACAACAAACGATACGAAGCAGATAAATTGACCAGCAACAATGTGATGCGCTTGTGTTGGAATCGGCCAGATCCATGAATAGAGACAGTTAAAAGACCCACGAGACCCTGAACTAACAGTTTCACTCAACAAACGCGACCTGCTGCGGATGCTGGTAAGCTCGTATTGCTTTATATAACGAGACAATATTAACATCAAAATTTGCCTTTGAGTTATCCCCGACTTCAGCATAGATCCCCATCACGAATGCTGTTCATCTTAACCGCCCCCACAGAGGTACTGAGTAAAGCTTCAACTCGCAGCACTATCCGTAGCTTTGAGTTTCACACCCCAAAACGCCTCATTCCATCCCACGAGCCGTATCATACAGAACTGATCCACCAGGTCTCTTACCAACTGAGGCTTCGCATTTCGTTATAAACTATTAAGTTGAAAGGGGAAGGGGTATCGACACTTGCGTCACTGTAGACGAGTACGAAAAAAACAAAACAGAGAAAGGCCATGTCGTTGATGGCCGGGAAAAGACTTTAACCCCGTAGGCAGGGCCACATCGTCCTATTGTGTTAGTCATCGCGATTGCGTTACTTACCTACGTTGAAGACACTCACATGGGCTTCTTTGGCCCATGTCGAGTTGCTTGGAAACAGCCGTTTTCTTACCACCAGAACAGTCGCTACGACAATGGAGCTGAAAAATGGCCTCGACCAAAAGATCCTTCTGTCAACGGCTCAAGTCCTCGTTGTACGCCGAATCACCGGTCGCTATTGCTTTTAGTTACAATGAGAGAGCGTTGACCGAAATTTGGAGGATCATGGTAGTTAGTTTAGGGTGGAAGGTTTCAAGGACGACGACGTTTGGCGTCTACACAATGTTAGCCAACGTCAATGTGTGAGGAAGGATTGCATTGTACCTTGCTCAACTTCCGCATCGTCTTCGTCGTCATCCCCGCGGGATCGCTTACCAGCGGCAGAGGGTGTGGTTGGTTCTTGATCATCTGCCTCAGGCTCGTCCCTCCAATCGATTTCGTCCAAGTCGTTCTCTCCAGTGTCGACCTTGCCAGTCGCTTCGGCTTCGGTAGAAGCTTCGCCAAGGTCGATGCTGAAAAATGCTGCTTCCTCTTCTTCCTGCAAAGTGGTGGTCGTGCTCGTGCCATTGGTCTGGGCGCTGGTGACCTCAGGTTCACCAAATCCGTTTTCTTCAGTCTCCTCAATCTCTTCAGTCTCTTCAACTTCTTCAGTCTCTTCAGTGGCTTCGAGAACCACATTATCGTTCACCTCGGCATCGTCATCCAGCTCGAAATTGGCAAATGGGTCGACATCACTTTCAGCACGTGCTGGACAAAATTCGTCAGTGTCATTGTAAGAAAAGGTTGTGCTGAAGTCGGATACAGAGTGTGCATGTTTGTAGGGCAAGGAGTTGAGGGTTAGTCTGTTGGTCTGTGGATTGTGAATGGATCCGTCATTGCCCTTGAGAGAATGCCGGTATTCCATTTCTTCTCGGTTTTGTTTTTCAACATACTCCGAGACACAAGGTTTGCAGAGACAGAAGTGGGGATAGTAGCAACAAAGGAAATTGGTGGAGGGTGAGGTTGCTTTACCATTTTGTTCATCATCTTCGTTCTCGGCAGCCGCATCGGCTTCTTCGATGACTCCTAGTGGCGCCTCGGCAGTAGTCGAAGCACCAGCAGGCGTTGCAACTTGAGTTCCAGAAGCAACTTCATTGTTGTCTTGACTATTACCTGCATGGCTGGCTATTTCTTGGACCTCAAGAGTATCAGCGTCAAGGTTCGTGTGTTCGTTTACTGGATATTCATCATCGACTTCTGCGTCATCTGCCTCATCGTGGAAATCGTTGCCGTTCTGTCTTTCACTGGCTTTTTCATCAACCGGGCTGTCAAATTCGTCCAGCTCCTCGTGAACGCCGTCGATTGTCGCAGCTGTTTCGAGCATGCTTGTGTCAACCGTCATAGGAGTCTCGAAGAGGTGAATAACTTCATCAAGCCCCTTGCCTGCCGTAGCACTCTCAATGAGAGATTCGAGGCGCCTCTCTGCGTTGGGTTTAGTAAAGAGATAAGTATACATAGTCCGTGAACTGTCAGGATCTTGATTCTTGACAAGAACATCAAAAATCTCAAGGACTTGGCGAAAAGTAACATTTGACATGAGTTCGCCTTGCGTTGCCTGACAGATCGTGTTAGTAGGCTGATTGCGAAAACCTAGGCTATCTCTCACCTCTGAAATTTCAAAGCCGAGCTCGTCGACCTGGAGTACCAAATCGTCATCCGTAGCCACCTCGTTTTCTAGTTCGGCTCGGAGACCAGCCAATAGTTCCTCAAGGGGCTGATCTAAAACCGATGTGTCGGCAAAAAAGCTATTGGTAGTGGTAGAAAACATGGGGAACTCGTCTCCCTTATACTGTACCGTGATAGCGGGGAAGTCGTCGTTTGGCTTTCCGTTCAAGTTTTCATCAGAAGCTGAAAGTTCTGCACGTTCCGAGCCGGTCGCTTCATCTTCATTGTGTTCATTTTCTCCCACGTCGTAACCGTCATCTTCGGCAACGCTGACCTCGACGATAGTTTCGTGAACTTGTTCTGTTCCTGAAGTGATGACCTCTTCGTGGCTGGCTGTATGTTCCTCTTCGTGAAACTCTTGGTCATCTTTAGGCGTGTTTACTTGCGTATGGTCATCCGCATCCAAATCCTCGGCTTCGGCACTTTTGAGTGCGGCCGTCTCCTGTTCAGTATGTGTTTCCTGTGAACCTAGTGGTTCGTTTTCGTCGCTATGGCTGCTGGGGTCGCGTTCCTCCTCTAGGACTTGCTCGGCTGCGTCTTTTTCAGGTACAGGGGTACTATCGCCAGCTTCCTCAATTACCTGGCTTACAATAACAGAATCCGTTGTCTGCTCTTCCTCAAACTCTGCTTGCTGATTGATCGGTTCGGTAGTCGCATCTTGTTGAGGCTTGTCTGGTTCTACGTCATCTTCAAATTCGTAATCGATTTCATGTGCCGATGCGTGGTCGTCCGGAATATCATCTTTTTGTGTGGTTTCGTTTGGATCTCCATTGTTACTATCGTGTTCTCGCTCGTCCTCGTTGGACGACTGTGTTTCAACAGCAGGTTCTTGCATTTGAAGTTCAAGAGCTTCGCTCACTTCATAATCCACAGGTTCTGAAGTATGCGCTGTATCATCGACATCGCGGAGGTCAAATTCGACATCTTCGCCCATAATCCCGTTTGTCTCATACGCGTCGTGGTTCACGGCCTCCTCATCTTCTTCCATCTCTCTGTCTACACCTTCGAGATTACCATCCAGCTTCTGTAGGTCTTGATTGGAGTCGGCCATTTCGGTGTCAAAGTCGATTAAATCGTCCTCGTTTTGGCCGTCCAAGCCCGACTTGGCCATATCAAGATCCATTTCGATCTCCGTCATGTTTTTTCTGACAGGTGTCTGGGTGCCTCAAAATATTTCGGGCTAGGCGGACAGGTCGGGACAAAGGACGAGAATAAAAAAGATGTAAAGATTTCGTGGCGCGCAGCGAGAGAGGTAGTACGAAAGGAAACAAAGAAAGGATTGTTACAAGGGCGCAAGTTCTGGTACAGGCTGCAGACGCGGTAATGGGTCGTATCAAACTGACAAAGACCAAGCTTGAATGGAAATGTAATTTAAGCTGGTATGCGACATTTGATTTGGGTGAGTCAAATTCTGTGTGTTTGAGAGGTAGAAGAACGTTTACGCGTGACGTTCTCTAGATGAGCCGTGTGTTGCCTTGTGATTGCGCTGTAAAAAGAAAGAAATAGCAGAATTACGTTAAGGTGAAAGGTTGAAATTGGTAGGCGGGCCAAGACTGAGGCAGGTAGCTTTGATGCCACTAACCTGCGGCAGTAGGCGCGTAGCAACCTTAGGTAGTACAGTAGGTGCCCTATGCCTTAGTGATTCAGCAGACTGTGGACCCCAGAAAGGCTGAACCTGAGCTAGGGATGGAAGGCCAGGGAGGCTGACGCTTACCTTGATAGGACTAGCGCGTGGCCGGCAGGTATCTGGTAGCTTAGGTGCTCTCTATCATCCCCCTTCCATAACAGCTTCTTCCAGGTGGCCTGTAACTGGAGGGGAGGTACGTACCTCTTCTCAGACTCCTGCACCTCCCACCGACCCAACTTGAATATTGGCCCGCTCTACCTATCTAACATCCAGGGGACAAACATTCAACAACTTGCAAACTACATCGCAATCAACAAAAACTGCTTGAAGTAGCCCGCCAAGATGGTGCGCAATATCTACAATCATTACACCCGCTTACATCACATACTCATGCTACCTAGGTTGTCCTTGCGGCTTCGATTTGCACCCGTGGGGGGAAAGCTGTCCTCTCGAGACAGTTCCGAGAGATGCCACGATCGCGCATAGAAGCTCTCCTTGCCTCGTTCCCCAAACTCGCCGATAGCGGTACACAACACACCATCGTCGAACAAGACAACGTCCGATTCGTCTACCAACCCCTCGACGAGCTTTACATGGTCCTCATTACCAACCGCCAGTCGAACATTCTGCAGGATATCGACTCTCTGCACCTGTTTGCACAAGTAGTTTCTAGCACCTGCAAGAGTCTCGATGAACGCGAGATCGTTAAGAATGCCTACGAATTGCTCAGTGCCTTTGATGAGCTCGTAACACTCGGGTACCGCGAAAATCTTACCATCAGTCAAATCAAGACATTCCTTGACATGGAGAGTCATGAGGAACGCATCCAGGAGATTATTGCAAGAGTAAGCGAGCTCCTTTGGAGTCTTTCGACCCCTCTTCACAGCCACATACTCATAGATGCATAGAACAAAGAATTGGAAGCCACCGAGGAGCGAAAACGAAAGGCAAAGCAGCTCGAGATGCAGCGCAAGGACGCTGCTCGCAGTGGTCGTCCTGCTGCTGGTGCTATGGGCGGTATGGGCGGCGGTATGGGCAGCAGTGGTGGCATGCCCCGAAGCCCTTCTTATCCCTCATACAACCCTCCTTCGCAATCGAATACCAGCACATACGACTCATACGAGGCTGAGAAGAATAAGACCTTCGGCAAGTAAGTATCGTCCGTTTCCTATCGGAGTACAAGCAACTGACGTCTTCAAGGCCCATGGCCCCCAAAGCCAAAGGTATGCAATTGGGCAAGAAGTCCAAGACGACCGATATGTTCGAGCGAGTCAGAGGTGATATGGGTAGCGAAATCGACCATTCTCCTCTTGTTACACCCGCACCTCAACAGCAAGCTGAAACACCAGAGCCTCGTATCTCGTCGACCCTTGACCGTGATGCCATCCACGTCGCCATCTCAGAGACTGTTTCGGCCAAGCTATCTCGAGAGGGTGCTATCAACTCACTAGCTGTTAGCGGTGACCTCGTTCTCAGAATCTCGGACCCCAGCCTGACAAAGATCAAGCTTGGTCTCCAAGCCGTTGCGTCTCACGGAGTCCAGTTCCGCACCCATCCTAATGTCGACCGGAATTTGTTCAACAGCTCCAAGGTTATCCAGATGAGCAACACCGCCCGCGGATTCCCAGTCAACAACGCCGTCGGTGTTCTGCGATGGAGAGCCTCTCCCAAGGTCGACGATCCCAGCGCATGCCCGATTACGTTCACTGTCTGGATTAACAAAGATGCGGACAAGTACAACATCACAGTTGAATACGAATTGACAGGCGGTGACGCTTTGAACGATGTCAGCGTCGTAATTCCTTACGCGGGCAGCGAGCCTGTAATTTCCAGCTTTGACGCCACTTATGATGTTTCTGGAGACGCAATTGAGTGGTCTATCGGCAACGTGGATGATGAGAACCCTAACGGTTCGTTTGAATTCGAGGCAGAGTCAGGCGACGAGAATGACTTCTTCCCAATGACTGTCCGATTCAACAAGAGCACGCCATACATTGACGTTGACGTAAGTTCCTATTCTTGACGCTTGTTACGATCTTGCTAACCGTTTCAAAGGTCAACACCGCGTCTCTTCTGGAGGAGGATGAGGAGGTGACATTCTCCAAAGAAGTCAAGTGTCATGCCGACAACTTCTTGGTAGAGTAGATGGATCTCCAAATTCTTCCGTTTCGAAACAGCCTTCTGGGCAAATTTACTCCATAAAAGGAAAGGGATATATGTATTCGAGTAGAGCTGGGGATAGACATGAGTAGCAGTGTCTTGGCAGTCTAGAACCTAATGGCGCAACGACAATTGATGTTTATGTGTTTTGGTCAAATTATCAGGAGCCTGTTCTTCAAATTACAAAAATCAATATTGACAATAACAGAAATGTAATAAAAACAAGAAGAAAAAGGCTCAGGCTACCTACTATACTTGAATGTCATTATTATTCTATTCTCGAGACCGAAGCTGCCTACCTGGTACGTGGTGCGAAATATTTGAAGACGCACGGTGCTATCACTAATTCCTTCTCTTGGTCCATCTCCCGCCTAACAGTATGTGACTACAACTTACATGTCAATATCGTGCTCGCCAACTACAAAATTCAAAAATTCGTAACGTATGGGGATGTTTCTCTCGATCTAAAAGGATACCCGTGCGCTGCGTCAACAGTAGAGGAAACTATGACGCAGCAAAATCAGCTTTCGCTCTTCAGCGTGACAGAGCTTCAAGATAGGGCACCAGATGGTTACCCTGTGAGCTGTCCAACCCTCGACCTCTCCGCAACTTGGGATGCAGCAGACAGAAACCTCCTCGTGTATAGGCCTCCTGGACAAGTTGTCTCCAAGATCCATCAAGTTGGTCTACCGGGTCAAAAAGCACCAGACGCCCAAGCAGTGACTTGGAGATCCGATGGTTAGTGAGAAAAGCCACTACGTCCGAGAAATACCACTTACACGACGTCTCTAGGCCAATTCCTCGCTGTTGGATGGAGTGATGGCTTCGTTCGACTGATGGGACTCGAAAACAACAAGGCTGCCCATCATCTCAAAGTTGGGGATACGCCCGGAAACAAGATCACGCATATTGGCTGGGCAAGCAGCAGCATTACCGACAACAGTTCAAATGTGGTAAATCGAGCCCTAGGAAACAGCTTGGGAGATGGGTTGACACTTGATGGAAACAGCCTTCCGTTAGATCTCCCACGCGAATTGACATTCCTGGAGGTCGACACGGCGTTGCCTAAAATCAGCCCTCTCCCAAACAGTAGCGCTGGCTCAGGGTATGTTCGTAATGAATGTGAGCGAGGTCAACATACTGATGATTCTGGGTAGAGAAGACGCGTTGGTGTTCACATTACGCACTGGTATAGAATTTCTCTTCCAGCCCCCAAAGCCAGAAGAGTACGATCAGGTCAGCGTCATGATTGTCGGGACGAGCGATGGGCAGATGCAAATCAGTATTTATGACTCCTTCATCATCGGGAATTTCGAGTGCCCCAGGTTTGCACCTTTGTTAAGCTCACAGCTGGTCCTCCATGCCTCACACCCAAAAGTATCGACTCATGCGTTGCTCTTTGCAGACAAAGTAGATGGGCCAACAGGCGTGCATTTGGTGCCCATAGATATGCCTTTCATACACTCTTCCCCCATCAATCTTTCTCTTCTCGCTTCCAAGTTGACTACACTCCAGAAGCTATTGAGGTATCTCAAGCAATCGCAGCTTCACATGCAGGTCGAATGGCGAAATACGCGGGAACTCCCTACAAGGTTTCTGCGGAGCATTGAGGGTGATATCGAAAGACTTGAGACTGGCCCCCGAAGTGTCGTCTCAGCTTTATATCACTTGGCTGTGACAGGTCACGCCTATGAGCCTGTACGCGAGTGGCTTGTAGAGAGTCTGGCGGAACGGGTAAGCGGAAATGGCTTCGAAACATAAGCTCAATTGATGGCTAAC
This sequence comes from Fusarium praegraminearum, assembly GCA_002093855.1. NCBI lineage: Eukaryota > Fungi > Ascomycota > Sordariomycetes > Hypocreales > Nectriaceae > Fusarium > Fusarium praegraminearum. The sequence goes on along the minus strand of LXHY01000018.1, from coordinate 115,226 downwards.
TACATAGGGACACAAACGATGGGACAAAGCAGTAGTCTCTGGGCTGGAGGGCCTTCGAAACTTGGTCCACGAGAACTATCTCCCGGCTCTAGACCGCTGTGCAATCATCTTAAGTAGGCTGCGAGGCCTAGCTCAATACCATCACACTCGGGACGATATTGGTTTTACGCTCAACCAGGTTAATGGATTGATGGATATAGTTCAGTGCCTCCAGCTCGTTGGACACAAGGTCCTCATCAACGTTATGGATGAGCTGGAGAACTTCACCGCATTCTCTACTTGGCTTCGCTTCCAGATCGACCGACTCGCTTCTTCTAGCTCCATGAGCGAGGAACTCACAGAGAAGGAGGCGACCATGGACGTAGGAAAGGTCCTCACCTATATCGAGCATTATCTTACCGACAGCCCCCTCAAAATATTCTTCGACGAGATGCGGACCGAAGAATACGAACAGACCTGCGAGCACATAGAAAATGGCTCAAGTCTTCTTCAAGTTCTTGATCAACAGTTGGCGAAGTGTGAGAATGGTCAGCCCGGCTTTCAAGCTCTATCTCGTGTCGAGTTTCTGGTTTCATATGTAACAAATCAGGCAAACCGCATGTTCGGTGGTATTGCAGAGGCAAAGAAGCGCAGCGTTCGACTTGGAAACCCAATCCGATTTTCGACCGTCGGTGCTATATCACACATGGATATGAGGATGAATAAAATGAAGAACCAGGTATTTCCCTTTTCGTGTTGACCTACCCCTTGCTAACCGGTCTACTAGGAAACGAGGGTTATGACTGCTTTGGCAACCAAGGAAACCAAGAATGAAGGTAGTTCAACCTGGCCCTAACCCCCTAGAAAGATGCAAGATACTAATCTAGTGCAGTTCAAATATTCTGCGTTGGAATCGATATTATTAATGGCATTAGCACCAACAGATCCCGGTCGACTTGTCGTATTGACCTCGGCACACGTACTCTCATCGCCTTTAAGTTTCTTAACGATGAAACGCTTGTTATTATGTGCAACGATCAAGGTGAGTCTGTGCTATTGTCTTACCCCTAGTTAAATGCTGATCGCCAATGTTAGACAATGTGCCGCAAGTGATTTGCGTGCCTATCCAACCAGACAAGCTTTCCTATAGCGACTACAATCCCGACAAACCCAAAGAAGCCTCTTGTGTATCGGTTGACGATTTCACGACATATTCTTTCCCCGAGAACTCAATGACCAGACCTTTACGCCTGGAAGTCAATGACAGGAACAGCGTGAGGGGTGATATGCCTGCTCGAGTATGTGTGCTGGAGAGCAACCGCACCACACTCAAGACATTTGCGTTTCCCAGCACAAAGTCTTGAACTGCCACTCATATGCCGTACACATCGCGTGGGAAACAGTGATCAAGGGCCAAGACGGCATGTATCATAGAATGCCGCAGAGAACTGGTGTTGACAAGCACGCTAGTATAGATAATTTACACGATAGAATAGGAACATGAAGAAAGATTCCCTGTCTCACTATGTGGACTGCCGCTTCACTGTCGAGGCTTGGTGATGTTAAAGAACTCGGTCAGTCCTTCAACAACAGCCTCAACGTTCATGTTGACCAAAGGCATGCTATCGTACGAGTCCTCCTTCATGATAGCAACGAGGGCCAAGTAACGATCTACCTCGCGCAGCATGATGGGCTTGTTGCCGTCGTGAAGGACGAGACAGCTCTCTGCAGTGTTGCAGCCAATCTGTTTGTCTATGGGTGTACTCCACGGTTCCCCCTCAAGACGGCGGCGCCCCTCGTCACTGCGCTGCCACGTTCCGTAGACTTCGGTGATGTCTATGATAACATCGATGTAGTCGCTACAAATCTCGTAGCTGGCCATGTCGGCGGTAGCACTGTCTGTCGCGATGTAGATTTTTGTTAGGACATCAAAGAGGTACGCCTTTTCGAATCGACAGGTACGGCACAGGTTGGTGAGCATAGACTCCAACGTTCCAAGGCGAGGGATGAGCTTCTGGATAACTTTGCTGAAGGCCTCGAAAATGGAGTGGTTGTAGATGGAGGTGAGATGGAACGTGACAGGCGCATTCTCGAATCCGTGGTCTGACAACTCGTCCTGGATACGAATAGTTATGTCACGCTGGATGTCGAGCTTGTAGTCGTCTGATAGACCGTCGACCTTGTGAATAAAGACCTCAATGTTGATGTTGGGATAGGTTCGCTGCAGGAAGAGGATCGTGGTGTTGAGGCGCATGACAGCCTCAAGATAATCATCCTGGGCGTCAATGACCCAGATGAGAGCGCCAATTTCACTAAATATGGCCTCAATATCAAATCCAGGGTTCTCGAAGACGTCGATTTGACCAGGAAAGTCCCAAACTTGGAAGTCCATGAATGATCTGAAGATGGAGTCAGCATGTATAAAGTGTACAGTTCAGATAGTTGGTGATACACACGCCATGGAGTCCTTTTGAATTCGAGCGGTTGATTCAAGGAATAAGGTCTCGTTGGGAGGCAGTTTGTGGAAGACCACACTTGAGATGGAAGACTTTCCACTCCTGTGACCAAAGGTTAACAACCGTGCAGGTGATTCAGCACCATAATTCAGCTTACCTTCGCTGACCCATCAGTAATAGACGCGGCTTCCCTTTTGGAGGCGCACCGGCCGAGTTGGGCGTCGGGGTTGCTGGGTTTTGTACATCCTTCTTGGATGCTGGAGCTCCGCCGAGTGACTGTTCAAAAAGACGTTGAAGATTTAGCTGGGCTGGACTTGTTCCACTGGCCGATGTATCATCTGCCTCGTCAAAGGAGCGTGCGAAATTATGGACTGGGGGGCTGAGAGACATTTTGGGAATGAAAATGGCCAGTGATGGGGATGGTTTGGTGTTGAGGAGAAGGGTGTTTTGTGTAAATGTAAACGACTGCTCGTTTCACTTGATACTGAGCAATTAAACGGTTGTCCCTCAAAGTTTAAGTGAGTGCAGCTATGGTTCTCAACTCCTTTTACCCTGCTCTGCCTCCAGATCTGCTTCGACAGGTGCTGCCAGCTGGCGGGTATTTCATGTCACTGCCCGTCGGTGGCCTTTCATACCAATGACACTGGCAGCTTTTCGACATTGACACGGCGCCAACAACAGCAGCCGAGTGACTTGTTCTGTTGCATTAATCATTGCCGTATGAGCGAGTGAGGGGGCAGAAGGTTCCAGCCTGCAATTTAAAACAGATTTAAAGTGTCGGGCTTCTTCGAGCCATGCGCCCATGCCTTAACCATATCTCGTGGGCCAGCGTGGCTCGTATGAAGCCTCGCATCGTATAAGAGACGCGCATCCTCCCACTTGAGGTGACACAGACTCGTCTACAGAGCGGACCAGTCAAGCGAGCAATGGTCGAATCAGGACATGGCTTGAACATGTTGTCTGTATTTCTGTGGCCAGCGCCACTAGCGAGCGCATGTCTCCTATGCTTGGTGACATATTTCGGGAGCTGACAGGTCAAGGAGAGGACCCTTGGAGATACAAATGATGTGACGGTGTTGTAGATGTCGTGTTGTGTTGGTCGCACGAGGGGTCAAGCGCACACTTGGGCGTTGGGACAAGAAAACACGCGTCAAGCAGAAGAGGTCACAGTCTTACCTCCATATTTGTTTAGATATTCCGGGTGCTTTTTGGTACTGCAGAATCCAGAACGATACAGTATAGGACGGTATCGCTTCAAGTCTCCGTTGGACGAGGCTGAGGCTGAGAGTCAAATTGCTGAGTGGTGAATGGCTCCAGTCGGTACTTACTATATAAGGTTGACTGCGCTCGTGTTTGACTGTCCAGTAATCGTTTGCGCAGGGCGGTAAATTATAGAACGAATTATTGCTCTTTGGTGCGTTATTGATATACACTTTCCGTATGTCGCCGAAATGGTGGATGACCTGGAATGATTAATCTTGGTTGTTGATTGCCGGGCTGTTAGTTATTCGGGAGTGGCTGGCGATGGGAGCTTGACATCCACCAGCCTTTATTGGACCATCCGAGTCACAGCGCTGAAGCTCCCAATCTAACCCCCCGCAGCCCACTAAATCAGATCGCTTTACAGGGCTTGTGCCGGAAGCTTATCTCAATTGACTGGAGACTACCCTATACTAGGTATGTATATCACCACATTCATATTCAACTTGATGAACTAGACAACTCCTCTTTTGTGTTAATAAATATATATTCGGAGGATCTCACAGTCAATCTGGAATACATACGAGCCTAGCAGTAATACCCCAGAAGTACAACAGCCTGCTAACAGATATATGGGCTGGCGAGTCATTCCTTTAAGTTCAAAATAACCTGTAACAACATTACCGTAAGAGCTCAATAATAGCTAATTGCTAAAATATATAAGAAGATATTGGAGTAAGACTGCACTATTCAATTTCCAACTTCTGTTCCCCTATCCGTTATTCGACTCGAAGATCTCGGGAATAGAGCTTGAATAAAACTCTTTCTGCGCTTTACCACCTTTGTTCCATCTTTCCCTGAATGAGTCTCGCCTCCAACTACCGACTTGTCAGCTACATGATCGCCTTTGGGTACTCTTGTAGTTATATCGTTCTGCTGTGTAGTAGTCTCCGCCAATACCGATGTCGCTGCTTTGCTTATTGTTTCTCGAACCGCCTAAACCCAACTTGCTCAGTACCGGATTCTTTAGTTTAGCATGACATCCCAACGGACTTACCTTACTGGATCTTCTTCTCGGAGCTCTGATAGACCCTCGACGTTCAGTCGCCGCCAGAGCACGATCTTTAGTTTCTGATATCTCCCCAGTAACGGTGTTGCCTTTCCACCCGGCACAGTCCTCGGGAACAGGAACAAATCTGAGATAACCTCTGGATGCAGGGATGCCCAGCGCTTGTTCCATGTGCCGTTGGAAGAGAGCAATGTTGCGCTTGTTTGCTGCAGGTTGCATGTCGCGATCGAGTGCTTCGATCTTCATGGTATAGGACGGATCACAGCTCCCGCCAAAATGGATGCAGATGCCATGTTGAAGCGTCGTTACGATGCACGACGCAGGGCGATTGTAGCGTATGGAAAGATACTCCGACAATTCGGTAATAAAAGTGAACTCGTCTTCGATCTTGTGGTCCAACAGTCAGACAACTGCGTCATACATATCCACAACGAGACTGATCACTTACAATGACATTGGTCTTGATCTCTGCCACTACGACAGACGCACATCGTATTCGATCGCCCACCTCGTCACTCTGCTTCAATATGACCGGCTCATCAGAGATTTCGCCTCGTCTTCTGGAGAGGATGGGCAGTGAATGCTTTCTTGTCACTCTGTTGGCATCTCCAGAGACCATCTGCTCAACATCTCTCGAAAGTCGTTGATCACTCTCCAAGACGGGGTCAAGACTTGGCTTGCTCAGTCTAGGCTTGATTCTCCGTTCACCTAGAACTAATCGGGGGGCTGGCGTAGGACTTAGAGGCTCCTGCTTCTGCCTTGGCTTCGAGTTGGGCGGTCGGGGAGTAATGTTGCTTGGGATATAAGGTATAGTCATCACTGGTGATAGATGCATTGCGGTAATGAGCTACTTCTCGTTTGAGGAAGGGGTTCACAGAAGAAGAGTATGTTGATTAGAGGCAAGTTTCAAGTTATCATGTGCTGTAGAAGGGTTGAGTATTTGTTGTGTGCAAACTCCCCGTGCTCCCCAATGCTAAGTACGCAGGAACGCGCGATTGGTATATGTTTTACTGCCACTCAATAGTATTCCAACAAAGAGTAATATTGCGGAAGTATCTGTGTCACGTCCTGCGACCAGGTACACGGCAAGGGCTCATTGTATGTGAAGGTGTAGCTAGCGATACACTTCAACCGCAGTCGTCAAATAGAAAGGCATTGGCCGTGTACGCATATCAGTACTGAACATGGGCGTTTGAATCTCTATAAATTTCCCATCCCAAATACATATTGTGTATGTCTTTCGAGCAATCGTAAAAAGAAAATGAGGCTGGGAAGCAGAAGCGGCAGCAGCAGCAGCAGCCAGACGACCCTCCAGCTCGTACTACAATACATGCAGGCTTCCTTTTTTTTGTCTGATGTTGCGCTTATATGTGAAACGCATGTGATACGCAATCAATGTGCACAGAGCTACGGCTTTTTGTCAATAGAACAGGACCCTCTCTTTGTTCTACAGTACTAGACAAGCATCTCTCTCGTTCATCTCGTCAACAAGCAAGCGAAGATGCATTGCGGCCTTATTATGTACTCACTGGCTCACCAGGATGCCGTTGCAACTGTAACTTGGATGTTATTCCTGGCATGGTTGCATCAGCACCCAACAGGGATGGCTCTTGAGGGCGATGGCCTGTTCATATTCGATGTCGAAACCGTGCCTTGGGCTCTTTAGTATCGGGTAGTGGTGATCCCACGGTATGAAAAGGCTCTGAAAGGAAATAACACGGCACCTAGGTACTTGCTGTAGCATTCGCTAAATGGTTGCCCTGATAAAGAATTGGCTGTGATGATCGATTGACTGATTATCACCTGTCTTTCTCCCCAGTGCTGTTCGTATGCATTGACCGCATCTAGGCAGTCTATAGAATGCGATGTAACCCATCGTGATACAAACCATTGAACTTAGTTTGCGGTGTCTTACAGAGAGAAGCCAATAATGCGCAACAGCCCTAAACCAACGAGTTGGAACGTCAAGAAAGCTGCAGAAATAACGCCATAGATGCAAGGAGTCAGAGGCAATCCAGACTGCCGGAATGTTGTCTATCTGTGCAGTGCAGCAGTCAAATCATCAATCTGACACTGCGCTAGGCATGGCCGGACTGCTGGGTTCTGGGTCTGGTCTTGTTCTGTCTCGGCGTAGGAACAGAAGACAGTGGGCGCAGTAAAAGAAAGAAAAAAAGTGCCAGTTATTATTATGTATTGTCAGAAATAAATGACCTATCGTATTTAACTCCAACAAACTTCTGCTGGGTCCATGTTTCTGCAGCTTCTGCTCCGGTTTCCCGTTCCAATTATTTGGTTGACGGGAGAGAATCCATATTCTTGGACTTCCATGATACTAGCTGCTATCTAGCACATCATTCCAGCCAATCTCTGGATGATCCCCAGTCTTACCCATGCCATGATCTGAGCGGCTGAGTCCGAGCGAGCCTGAGCCCGAGCCCGAGAATTTGGTAACTTTTGCTACGGAACGTCAAACTCAGGACAAGGCAGGGCTTCCCGCCTTACGCCCAGACCCATGCGAGGTCATGCTAAAGCGTTTCTCCAGGACGAATTGATACGCCGCCAGGCCTAGGATGATGGCTTCCACGGGGACTAGCATGACAGCAAGCCCTACGCTGGCCTTACTCTGCCTGCATAGAGTCCCGAAATGGGGCTGTACGGTCATGGTCACGTCCTTCCAGCGACAAGTCCAGCTCTGCAGAGAATCGTTGGTGGTCGATGCGTTGACACCGTAGAAGTAGGACATGGAAATGATGGCAGCAATCAACGCGATAGCTGGGGGTGTGAATTTGATGACAGCTTTAATAGCAGCGTTTCCGCGGACCTTTACATCATGACTGTTAGTTCCATGTTCCAAGAAAGAAGCAAAAAACAAAAACAAAAAGACTTGTGTCTTGATGGAAAGACTTGAGGGGTAGAGGAGGGGGGGGTCCTTACAGTCTGAATCTTGCCAGCGATCAGCGAAACAAGATTGGCTACAACAACCAGGGCACCGCCTACTACCAGAGCGATGCTGGGGCCCATGTCGAAGTTGGATGGCCATAATTGCAGGAACCAATCTTCTGGGACGTAGGTGGCATGGTAGACAGCGATGGTATCTGCCGACAACCCGAGGATCGTCAGGCCAGCCGCAAGAGCAAGGACTGTAAGGCCCAGCCTAGCACTGTCGATCAGGCGATAAAGTCGAAAGCTGGGTTCGGTGCGGACTGACTCAACGTCTGTCTCAAAGTTGGAGGCCGAGATCTCGGTCTTGGTACCGATGGACATGTTTCTGGTTGTGGGCTCCATTGAAGATATTTAGGTAGGATGGATATATCGAGATTGACAGAGAAAGGACGAGGAACTGGAACTGGAACAGAAGCAAACCCCAAGACCGGCTGGAGTAAGGAACGGAATATGGTATGTAGACAGAAACGAAAGAGAAGAAAAGACAAAAACCACACAGGAATTTGAGGAAATAGGAGATATTTTGGATTCATATTATGGGGATTTCCAGCGTAGATATAAGAAAGATCAACAAGATATGATAACTATAATAGTAGTCTTAATTCTAAGCGACGAACGCCATTGCGATAATGCCAAAAAAGACCAATGATAGACGACAAGTCTGATTAATGTGATGAGTCCGAAGCGCCTATGCGAGAATTGCAGCATAGACGCTCTGGTTGCTTTCTTTAAACACTGCAGCCCATACTTACTGTGAGACATTGAAGCGAAATGCTGTATCTGGATTGGCTGAGACTCCTGCACCACAGGAGTTGGGCAAGTTGCCTTGAGCGCTTACAAGATGCATTGACCAATCAGAGACTGTCAATCTCCCAAAGATGGTTGTCGTCAACATCTATTTTAGTCCATGCAAAACACTTGAAGTGGGCGCGTATGTATGTTGAAGATTAGGGGGAACATGAGGCTGCAGAAATGGCCGGCCAGTAATTGAATGAGAGGTAGGCAGGTTGGTACCTTCCTCCTCTAGGGTTGAATCTGTTGACGTTTCAAACAAGGAAGGAACGAGGTATCTTCCAAGTCACATGTCTTTTCACCTGATCGTTTAAAACGCCACATTCATCGACACCGACGCCACATTTCTTGACAGCTGACTAAAATCCTTAATTACCTACACCCAGCCTTAGCCTTGACCCTCATGTGGACCCCGAAATTATTCGGCCTAGGCTTGGCATCAGTCCGAAAGACAAAGATGAATCAAGAGTCTTGGATGCAACGCCCTTTTCAGCTCTGCGGATACTGCCCCAGCCTACGCAAAAAACAAGGCAGGGGGCTTACAGCCTACGAGTCTGCAAACCGTAACGTTTGTTCGGTCTGTGACACATCCGAGATGAGGCTTGATGGATTGCTTTTGCTCATCTATCGAGGGCTGCATGATAGATGATACAGACAGGACTACCTACTGCACTGTACCTGCAGTGAGTGCTTCGCATGGTACTGTAAGATGATGACATGAATTGCCGGGCAGATTGATGCGGCCTGACAGTTGAATTCATACAGAACCTTGCGGCACAGCAGCTGCAACAGCAAGGATCGAGCAACTAAAACATCATCAATCGGAGACAAAGACCCTATTCTAGAATACTCATTCACATGATGACATGAAGATTATGGTTTCACAACGACCAACGGGCTTGGCCAATGGGCGATGCTTGATACAATGGTCTGGTCCTTGACGTTGGCATCCGCGCAAGAGGCTTCAAGCCCTAAGAACTCGGACCCAACGTCAGGAGCTTTTCTTTGCGTGATCAACAACTTACAGTATCAAGTATCAACACGGCGTCTCTGTCTCTCTCTGGGCTGTAAGGCGTTGCGGATGATCGACGGTAGCGTTCTCGCCGGTTACGGTTAGAACGACAGCACCAACAACGCCCCATAATAGACGAGTCAATCAGAATGATCAAGCAGGGATAGAGTCTGACATTAATCCCAAACGTTCAGTAATCGGAAATCCACGACCCATGGCATTTTCAAGCCCCTCGCAAACCTACATCTCAAAACCTGCATTGAATCCAACGGGATACGGATAGCTGAGACAAGATACGGAGACCAGCATTGTGTACTTTCCTTGACAAACAGCCCGGCATCGACATAAAATATTACGACGCATCCCCATTGGGCAGATCCAAGGATACAGCTATCAGACTTACGAGACCTGGCCCTTGTCTTTTAGACATCAAAGACTACGAAATCCAGATCTGGTGCAGCTATTAATTACCAAAAGATCAATGTTCATCTTCAAAAGCCCCACATTGTTATTCCAAAGCCAGCTGAAGGACAGACAGCCAAGGATTGTTAATTACGGGTGTATCCGTGAGCAATACAATACATACATAATTCTGTCGTTAGCAACGAGACATGACAACTCACAAGGAAGCATCGTGGAAACCTAATGCGATGTCCATGTCCTGCAGACTGCAGACTGTAGCTGCTTAGCTTGAACTGCTTCTGGGTAAAGGTGTGTTCAAAAGACCTGATGCTTGGGAGCCTATCAACGACTTTCAAGAACGAATAAAGTTATCCTTCTTACTCGCAGCTAAACAGGTGTAACCCCCTGTGACCAGCTGGACTCTACTGCACCCCAAAGACTTGACAAATACCTACCCTTGGCCCTTGCGGCGGGAACCACGAACGGCATGTGGATATAAACTACCTACACAACCGTCACTTGGACGGCTAACAGCTATGTCCCACATCGGGGAGAGCGACAAGGACGAGAACAGACAAAAAGGCGCTACTCATAAATCAACACCCCATCGAGGGGGTGGTGCCTGCACGATTGCCAAAAAAGAAAAGAAAAAAAAGAGATCAGTACGATGAATATAGCTCTTACGGATCGGAATAGAGTTATGTTATGTGAGACATAGAACATGTTTCCAATTGGGGTCAAGGGAGCATCATCAGTGTCGTTGTGCTACTATGTAGTTTTTGTTGGTTGGGTGTGCAAAGCTCCGGATCAACGGCCATCCGCAAGTCAAAAAGTGCATTTGAGAAATTCAGCCAATCAAAGACAAGTGCTGACTGTGAAAACCATGACAGCGACCCATGACACGACCCCTGTCACTCCAGAACAGATGACAAGTCTGGTCCTGGGTCCTGGGCCCTGGGTCCTAGCATTGGCATTGGCAATGGCACTGTCGTCCAGATGGAAATGTTCCGGAGGCAATGACACGTTATGATTGGACAATGCATATGCTCATGTTTCCTATGTAGGGTTTGATCCCTGACCCTGACACTGAGCCAAGTACGAACGAGAAACAATATCTCTAAAAGGGATGAGTGTTTTCGGAAGGTTAGAAGATTAAACGCTCTTGGTCGGGTGTCTATTTTTCGGAGTCTTCACAGCCTACTCCGAAAAACTGTTTGCTCTTCTTACCCTCCCTTCTTGCTGGCGGCTTATGCGAGACACGGGAACGAGGTTAACGCATGCATTGAGTTAGGTACTTAGGCAGAGCGGATAACATTGGAGTTGCAGCAGTCGACATATTCTGTGGCGGCCTTGAACGCGGCATAGACATGGGCTAGCACGAAATGGTGGAAGAAGCCATTCTTCATCTAACCACGGACGACCCACCGAGACTTCCCATACAGGGAGGATGGGTTGGAACCTGGGAGAGCCAGAGCCTGATGGAGTAAAGGTCAACCTTGTTGTTCTTCAGGCTTAACTGCGTACGGTAAATCTTGAGAATGACACCCCATCTCTCTGTTGCTCCGGACCCGAGGATTCGGTTCTGCCCGTGAAGGTAGGTAGGTACCTGGTCTTGGGAGTTGAGGTGGTATCAGGCTTTGTGCTTTTTCTTGCTCTGACTGCTACGCTGAGGGGGGGACTGGCGTTGGCTTAGGAAACACGTGCACTTTGGACGCTTCCAGCCTGTTGGATGCGTCTTTATCACTTCTACGCATCATCTTGCTTCATTCACAAGGCCGAGGTGCTGACAAGTCTCTTGTTCGAACCTCAAGCACAGACTAATATGTCCCTCTCAACAACTTAGACGCAAAGCCTCGATTTGGGTACTGAACTGTTTCTGTGGCTTATGGGGGCTGGATCCGCCCGTCCTCTTTTTTCAACCAAATGAGGAGCCATTGGCCCAAGGACCAAAGGATTCTTTTGGGCTTGAGCCTTTGCCGACGGTTACTACATAGTATGGATAAAGAGAGTCCAGCACAATTCAATTTAATGTTTGATGCCGAGCCCTTGACTTAGAATGTGGCTTTAGCTTGTTTGCACGGGGAATGAACAGGGGTAGGTATGGATACAGCATGGACAAGGACATGGGTACTGTAAGGGTACGTATTCCTGTGTGGTTTTAGAGTGGACGTCTCTCGAGGATGAATATGGATATTATGGACATGGACCTTGACCTGGAGATGGGGGTGCGAGATGAGAAACACTCCCTTTCAAGTCCCTCCATCGTCATTCATCCTCTCATTGTTTGGTTCAGTCGTTGCTCTTTGAGTTTCTTATATTAGTTTCCTTTCCCTGCCCCTCAATGTCTTTATCCTAGAAGCAGAACCATCTTTTGATCTGTTTTTACGTGCTACTTTATTTGATTCCAGAACAGACTACTTTAACTTTACTGTTACTCCGAACCCAACATTACAACTTATCTACTGTTATCAGAGAACTCATCACAATCAACATTTACTGCTCGACTGCCATTGGCATTGCAAACTTGGCCAAACGTTTCGCGACAACTACTATTTCAATATCTAATTCCCAAATCTATAACTCGACTTCGGTTATGGCTGCTCCATCAATGTCTAACTCGCAGTCGCCAGACTCGGCCGCCTTTGTAAGTCAAGTTCCCCATTCTCTTTTCCCATCTGTCAAGACAATAAGCTCACATATTCTTCTCCCCAGCGGAACTTTTGTAAACTACCTACGGAATTGCGACTAAAGATCTGGAACTACAATCTCCCTGCCGCGCGCCTCGTACCGATTCAGTACGGTTCTTCATGGCCCGGCTGCTCACAGTCTCCCTCATGGGCTGGATGTACTTCATCAGCAACCATTCCCTCCAACCTTCATGCCTGCAGCGAGTCGCGCGATGAAGCCCTCAAGTACTACGGCCTTGGCTTCGGCTTTGCTCGTGGCCCTGGTCAGATCTTCCTCGACCCGGAACGTGATATCCTCTACTTTGGCCCTCGCGATGGTTACATGGCCGCAGACTCCCAATTCCAAACCATCATGTCCATGTGCGATCCAGAGGAACTCGCTCTTGTTCGCCGTCTCGCCATCAACGATGCTCTATTCTGGGTCGATGATTCGTATCGCTCCATGACTGCGGCCAGTCTCACTGTTGAGCTGCTCCGACGCATCCAGGCCCGCATGCCTGGTGTCGAAGAGATCATCTTTGTACCTCGCCCGGAGGAGTCGCGGGGCCCGGAAAGCTACATTGAGCCCACCATGGTTTACATGCGCATGGCCCACCAGATTCAGACTGCCCTTGCGACCCTGTGCGAGCAGACACCCGGCTGGACACCGCCATGCTGGAAAATATTACCACTCAGCGCTTTCCAGAGCGTTGGCGCCGCTTGAGCGCACATTCTAATTTGCTTCTAAGCGATCAAGAAAGCCATGGTGCACATAGATGCCATCTTGGCCATTGAGGACGCACGACTCGCTGTTTGGAACAAAGAGAGCGTGAAATCGTTGCGTAACTCAGACAAATCCACGCTTTCCGAAAACGAAAGCAGAAATGCCGAGCCTCAACAGCGGCATATACCCCTCGAAACGCCGCTTCCACCCGTCGCTGGGTTGGGTATCATTATTTACAGGAAGCCAATTTGGGCTCCTGAACAGTCGTTTTACATATGCTAGGACAGCATTGCATTTGCTTATAGGCGAAGGTTGCGACTGCATTACTCTTATACCCACCATTTTGTCATTTTCGTTCATATCTGGGGATATTATTTTCAAGCGGGGAAAACAGCACCGCAAAATATTATCATATTGTTTGCATATTGAGATATCGCTTCTTCTTGTTTTTATCGTTCGTCTTTGGGGTTTCTAGGTTACAACAGGTCTGTTGCAAAGGGTTGGTGTTACATCAAGAGGGAAGGTAGTGAATATGGGGAAATTCTCGGTCATTACTCGAGAAATCTTCTGCTAGAGGAGCCAGCTTTTCAACGTGCCCGCATCATGTATGTTGAGGTGTGTTAAGTATGTACAACCCCTAGACAATGAGATATGAGGTTCCCAACGCCGATTCATTAATGCATGTATAACATCTATTGTGATTCCTTCTCTTCATGTATCAGTCGTTAATTCATTCGACATGGACATCGTGCCTCCACCCAGCCATATCTGCAGTGCTTCGCACGCACTCAGATCCGGTGGCGGCGGCAGCTCTTTTCGGTGCGGCATCGTGTTGCGGAGTAACCGCATGGCATCAAGTGTCACATCGACTCGGCCGGAACCCGTCTCTTAAGGACTTATTTAGCTATTTTGCTTCGTCACCGCCGACTCCCATGCCGATGCCCTTCCGGCGACCCCTGACCACTGCTTCGAGTGCCTTGCCCATAGCCGGGATATCGCCGAGCATGGTGATATGACCACGTTCGGTGCATACCCGACCACCACGAACAATAGAATAACCGTCCGGAAGCATAGCTTCTTTCGCTAACACGACGCCATCTCCTGGTCGAAATAAAAGATCATCGTAAGCGTCGGAGCAACAAATTCCTTCGCGGCTAGTGACCTGGGCAGCATACACTGTAGGAATACTCTTGCCGTAGAGCACAGCATGAGGGGGGTAGGCATTGGTTTCTTGGTGCGCAGGCGAGTGGGCGAGTTCGGATCGAAACTTGCGTGTCGCGGCAAGAGTTCGACTGAGGTAGTCCAAGTAACGCTTGCGTTCCAAGTCTGATGGCTTATGTTCCTCCACTTTGGCACCGCCCCCGTTGAGCTGTGGTGCCATAGGGTTGTGATCTTGAGCAACTGCCGTTGGCGAAGGCGGGCCTTTCTCGCTTCTACTCTCGGCACGGGCTCTTAGTGAATTTGGAAGGAAGGACGAGAAAGACGAGGATTGCGGGCGGTTGTGAGGCGGCAAAGCAGGCTGCATACACGGGCTCAGATGCCACCTGATCCACTCGTAGGGATCATAAAAGTCGATAGGGTACTCCTCTCCCGTATTCTTATCTACAAAGCAGAACCCGTCCTCTGGGAGGAAAACAAAAGAAGTTCTCATACTGAAGTTGACGCTCGCTGTGAGGAGCTTCTCGTTTAGCAGCACAACATCCCCATGACGTAGTGGATTCAAAATGTTAACACAACGCTGTGGCGTGCCGCAGTACAGCACCCCTGAGAAGAGGTCGGGTCTCTGATTGACAGCATGACGTGTGATAATGCCCCCCAAGCTGTGAGAGATGACAAGAGCTCCACGCGAACCGGTTGGTGTCCCGGGTTGATTCGAAGGTAACTTTTGGAGGTACTCTTGCAACTTACGGGATAAAAGACGAGGGCTCAATCTCCAATCGTAGCCGTAGTCCCAGATTCGTAGCTTACCCGATTTAGCATTATCACATGAACGGAGCTTCTTGATGAACTTTCGAGAGACGTCGACAGGACCGATATGCTTTAACATACCATCAGGTTTGATGGTCTCTTCCATACGCTCCTCGTCTTCATCCTCTAACCCGACTTCCAAATTGACTTTGCGCATATTGAGCCCGAGTTTCACGGGGGCCCAAACCTGGTGGTAAGGTGGCTCGGCGGACCGCAGGACTGAGCCACGGTAACCGCCCATGATCACCAAGTCGCCAGTCAAAGATTCTAAAACCCGATCCAGGACAGCCGAACCATCTTGCGAGTCGATGTCAAGACTTTTTGGAACCTGGCTATGGTTAAGTGGCGTGTCGGGAGTGTGGGATGTACCGAGCGAATTCGTGGATTTTCGAGCTTGACTGTAAAGTTTAGGGAGACTGGGCATCTTGAAATTTGGCACATCTGGAAGACTGTCCTTGAGGGCCATGAACCGAATGTTGACCATCTCACGGACGTCGTGGAAACGTTCATCATCACCAAGAGAAGATGTGCGGGACAGACTGTGATATAAACGAGTGTCGTCAGATGTGACTCGTCTGAGAGCCTTTGGTCGTACAGGCGGAGACGGCGTGTTTAGCTCCTCAAGGTTGGAAGCGGGCCTTCGAATTTGTTGTGATAATGGCTGGGCGATACCGAGAGCGTTGGAAGGGATTCGAGGTGAATGCTGGCGGGTTGCTGGGGATGAGTAACTTGAGGTGGTTGAGTGGTTTGCACTCGATTTATCCTGGGAACTTGAGAAGAACGAGTTTGACATGGAAGGTAACAGATGTGTAGGTGGACTAAGAGACGGCAACGCTCTCTGTAGTCTCCTCAATGCCTCCTGCCCTGCCGACTTGGATCGATTCCTAGCTGGAGCCAACGCGTTGCCTAGAATACTTCCGGACGGTCTGCTTGTATGACCCTTGGTCACTGGTGGCTTCGGTCGAGCTTGCCAAGGAGAAGGCAAGGCATATTGAGGTGGCTCAGGCGACGTGGGCACGGGAGACTTGGTTAAAGCAGGGAACTGTGGTGCCTGAGGTGACGTCTCTGGCGAAGACGAGAGGTCAGGACTTGTGTCACCAGCTCTATCTGTAGGCACGCCAAAGAAGCCAGCCCGACTCTTGTCCAATGCCAGCGCCTTCTCGATGGCGGGTGTGTTTTGTGAGGTCAAATGTCTTGCAGCTTCACTTAAAGCGGGTTGCAAGATTGCCTCGGCCTCATCTTGGTTACAGATAATGGAATCTTCATCTTCTTGCAACTCATTGCTTTGAATACGAGGCAAAGGCTCGGTTGATGGATTTGTCGCCATGGTTTACCGAGTCAGATTCGATCAGAAAGTTAAGACAGTCGAAACATTAATAATCTGGTATCCGTACAACCCGATGACAAGAAGAGGATAGAAGTTGATTGATGATTTGTATAGAAAGCCCGAGATATTTATGTTGAACCGGGAGGCCAAATAGCGAGAGAGAGAAACGGTCCATACACTAAAGTGATATGTTGTTTAAGGAAGATGAAGTGAACGATTGCCAGACATGGCAGTGAAGTCGCTCTTATTTGTCCCTCGGCCCAAAACAAAGAATTAAATCAAACCACAGAAACGGAAACGGAGTCGGGGACGGAGGCGGTGGAGCTGAACCAGAAAGGAATCAATCCTCAACAGGGCGGGTTGGGCTGTGTGCGCTGATCCGGGAGGCCCGGGTGTGAATGGATCCACGATTGATACTTGGTGTTGAGGTATGCTGCTGTGCTCGTTCTCGTATAGTTGGAGGCAGGTTCCGAGCAACAACGCGAGTAATGTCTGTTATGGGTGAAAGGGCTCAGCATTTTGCGATCTGATAGTAAACAAATATATAAATGACTTGTCCAATGTCTCAAAGTCTTAGCCTTGATAATTGTTGGCTTAATGAGGTCATGGTTTAAAAGGGAAAAAATAAAACGGGGATTTTGGAGCCAATTGGGGCCGCCAGGAAGGGGTTCAGGGAATGGATCAACAGACGGGCTGAGCTATAGGGCGAACAAGACAAGGCGGATGACGGCCTGTTGGTCTCAGATACTGTGCAAGATAATGTCTACCTAGTTAGGTGGACGCGCTACTCGGTGTAATAGAGGCAGATCGTGGGTTGTAATTTGGTGTTTTTAACCAAATTCTCACATTACCCCAACTGGGCAAGGACGGTATCGCTGGGATCCTCGAATTTCTTGTTCTGGAAGGAGCCAAGACCTTGGCCAGCACCTACCGATACGGCACCTACTCAGTCAACCAGTCTAAGCATAGGTAGGCAGGCAGGTAGCAGACCAGGAGGCAGGTACGGGTCGAAGCAGCATGTGACAATGGTCCCCAGTTTCAAGCTGAACTTGCACCTTTGCAAATTGATTCCATTGAAAGACAAACAACATTCAATTGTCAACGAAATATAATACGTGAAGGGTCACGATATCCTCTATCCACAGCCTCGCTGCAGCACATTACTCAAAACGTCTCTTGTAAGTGTGAAGTGAACAGGGCTAGCACAGCAAGCTGCACGACATACTTTATCACAGTATAATATGCCAAACATCTATTCAGTCACTGGCTCATTGCTCTTCATCCATCAACTGTTGTAGGCAATTCACCTTCAGCATCCTTCTTCACAGCCCCAGAAACAACCCTGCAACATTTCCCTTCATTCCCTGCACTCCACCATGTTCAACGTCATCAGCCGGCGGCATCTCAACGTTGTTCCCCACCCGGCCCCGATCAACGGCGCCGACAGGTTTTGGATTCGATACAATGTCATGACTTCAACTAATCAGATGACCCTTTACCGTCTAGTCTAGTCAAATCTGTCGATCATCGTTCTGATGCAAACATCAGCTCTAACACAGAACCAATTGTCTATTGCCGCTGCTGGACCTTGATTGCTCTTCATCATGACAACCCTCGAGCCTCGACCTCCGTACTCACAAGATGAGATCAAACAGTTATACCCACTGCAATTACGCCTTCAACACGTCCAAATCCTCCTTCGACATGGCGAGCGCACTCCGGTCAACGCTCGTTTCGCCTCTGCAGGTCTCGCAACCTACTGGCCTTACTGCTCCGCAGCTCGTCGTATGACCAGCGCTATTCTGGATCCTTCTGTGCCCAGCTCCCAACTTGACTCTGACTCAAATCCTCGTCTTACTGCTCTCGAGTGGAAGCAGCGAATCGAGAAAATGGGCCCTGATGATTCTCCCATCATAGCCACTGGCCAAAATGGCGAGCTTGATGCCATTTGCGAAATGGGTATGCTGACCGATCGCGGGCGAGAAACCACCTACAATCTTGGTCAACGCCTGCGACATTTATACGTCAACCAGCTTCGCTTTCTCCCGGAGAACCTCACTACCGACACTGATACCGCTGCTATATACCTTCGAGCGACGCCTATTCCTCGTGCTCTCGAATCTCTACAGCAAGCTTTCTACGGCCTCTATCCTCCATCCACGCGTGGCTCTTATCCTGGCATCCACCCCCCAACTATCCTCACACGATCGCCCTCTGATGAAACCCTCTTCCCAAACGACGGTAACTGTCGCCGGTTCGCCACTCTTGCTCGCGCTTTTGCTGAACGCTGTGCCGAACGATGGAATGATTCGGAAGAAATGGCATATCTAACTAAACATCTCGGCCGTTGGATGCCTAAAGATAACCCGCGTGTTGCTGTCAACTCCCGCCCTCGTCTAAGTGGGATCATGGATACTATCAATTCCACAAAGGCTCATGGTCCAGGTACTCGGCTTCCAAAGGAGTTTTATGATCCGGAGGTCAAGCGAATCATCGAAAAGATTGGCGTGGAGGAATGGTACGCTGGATATAAGGAGAGCGAGGAGTATCGAACGTTGGGTATTGGGGCTTTACTCGGTGACGTGGTTTCTCGCATGGTCGGCAGCGCCGAGCATTCGACTGCGGATGGCGAGTATGAGCTAGCTACCAATAAGCAAGGCTCTATCACCATACATCCGTCTATCAAGTTTGCAATGAGCGGATGTCATGATACTACACTTGCCGCCATACTTGCCAGTCTCGGAGCTTTCAACGAAGAAGCATGGCCACCATTCACCAGTCATGTTGCAATCGAGCTCTTTCGCCATATCGATGCAGCCCCCAAACCCGGCAGTGCGCTCTCTTTCGTAGGTTTGGGCAACAAACCAACACCTGTGGCTGGAATTCCACCACCAGGCATTGGCCGGAAGAAGAGCTCCGACCTGACCGAGGAGGAAAAAGAGCGACTCAAGGGCTACTACGTCCGTCTTCGCTACAATGACCGTCCAGTCACAGTCCCTGGCTGCAAATTTCAGGGCAAGCACCTCGATGGCGATGAGTCCTTCTGCACACTGGTAAGCACTTCGACCCATCTTCTTTTCCGTTCGCATTACTCACCTTTTCACTAGGAAGCATTCAAGGAAATCGTGGACAAATTCACCCCGACAAATTGGAGAAACCAGTGTCGTGCCAACAGGAGGGAATCTGCTTTCCCTTCCAAGCCCGAACCTTCAGGTTACTAGATGCATAACAGCGATGAGGTGATTCAAGAGACAAAGATGATGTGAGCCTTAGATTAGCTTTAGCGTTGGAGTTTCAGTGCTTTCGTTGTAGACTTAGGCATTCAGCATAAACAGAATTACATATTCATGCACAAAACTTGGTTGTCATTAAGACAAGCTTAATGTAACATATTTGCCAAAAAACGTCTTGTTACGTGATCGTATAATCTGCGTTCAAGGCTATAGTGCTTAAACTAACCTAAGACTCCGTAGTAGACATAAACGCAGGTGATATATCCTCTCATCCGTCCCATGCAGAATCCCTTCTTTGCAAACCGCGTCTCGTCTCAGCCATGAGCGCCCCCCATCTTATCTCAGAGGGCGTATTAATCACGAATCTCGTTTCCGCTAACGCTCTCTCCCAATTGAGCAGAACATATGGACAACGACTTTCAAAGCATAAAAAAATCAAGATACACCAAAAGGGTAAATTATCAATAAAAGAAAACAAAGAATGAAGGTGTGTAAAGCCCAGGCATCAAAAGAGGACACCATAAGCAGCGTCAATTACAACGTTTAAGCAAGTGTTTTTTCGTCCAATTTCGCATGTGATGAAAACATAAAAATGCACAAGCGTCATTAGTTGGCAACCTCCTCTTCAACCCATCCGTTCAGGCCTCCCTGGATGGCAAGGCCGAATCCTGACCCCATGCCACCGTAGCTAGCTTGGTAGTGATGGCCTCGTCGCTCATTCTCAGCGGGCATGCCGTTGGAGTTGCCACCATTCTCAAATCCAGGAGCAAGTACGGGGAGACTGACAGCCCTGCTGTGCTGGCCACGGCTGGGGGCCAAGAGGCCACCGATAGTGGTTGCACCGGGTGCTCCGCTGTTGGCTGGGTAGCCGTTTGAGATGCTTGCCGACTGGCCATGACCGGAAACGGGAACTTGTTGAGACATGGCGAGATCGAGATCGCTAGGCGAGGGCTGGGCTGTGCCGAACAAAGCATTCTGCTGAGCAGCGATCTGCTGCTGCTGGTGATGTTGCTGTTGCTGAGCCTGGTGGGACACTTGGCTCAGGTACATCGTCAGAGGGTTGCTGTTGGCATTAAATAGAGCAGCTGACTGCTGAGGTGTGTTTCCGTTGGTAGGAGAGCCGCTGTTCTGGGATCCGTTAGGTGGGGGAGAAGAGACACCGTCTCCACGAGGTGACTGAGCCTGCTGCATTTGGCGAGGGGGGTTGCCGCAGCGGTCCTTGCCAAAGTTAACCTTGAACTTCCTGTAATCTTCCCGACCCCGAATAGCCTCGATAGCCTTGATAGCGTTGGCAATGTTGGTGAAGTTGACGAAAGCACAGCTCTTTTCGCGCAAGGTGTTGACAAGCTCAATCTCGCCATACTCGGAGAAGTCCTGTCGCAGCCGCTCCTCGGTCCAGGTCTCGTCGAGATTACCGATGTAGACGTTTCGGGAAGCACCTCCGCTTACAGCCAGGGCAATGGCTGGAGGAAGAGCTCCAGAATGCTTTCCCCAGCCAATCTTAAGACGTCGGTTGTGGATCATAAGACCTTGGATGTTGCTGAGCGCGTAGAAAGATGCAGCTGCAGTAGGGTCGATGAAGGTAACAAAGCAGATATGCTTGTCGGGGATGTAACGGATGTGATGAAGAAGTCCGCCACGAACAACATTGCAAATCTCCTCAATCGTCGTCTCGGGGTGGATGTTGCCCAGGTAGATGGTTCGGTTACCGAGGTTGTTAATGCCACCAGCAGTCGTAGCGACGGCAGCGGCAGCAACAGACTGTTGAGCAAGGGCATTCGAGATCAAGTCGCGATCAGCACCTGTCAGCATGTGGGCGTACCCAGGAGCAATGCCCAAGTACTGAGCAGCGTTTTGTTGCTGCGTCTTGGAAACATAAGCACATCGATCCTTGCCGTAGTATACACGGCGAGGAGCCTGCCACTTGGGCTCCTGTGGGAGCTGGGAGACGGCCTTGATGGCGTTGGCGATCGAAAGGTAGTGCACGAAGGCAATGTTCTTCTCGCGGACAATCTTGATCGTGTCAATTGCACCGAACTTACCAAGATCCTCTCTCAGTTCCTCCTCTAAGACCTCCTCAGGCAAGTTACCCAGGTATACATTTCGCGATGCGCCTGACTGCTGGACAGCCAGAGCGACAGAGGTGGGAACCTGGGAGGGCTTACCCCAACCAATCTTGATATCCTGACCCTTGATGCAGAGCTTTTTCAAGATAGCATCAGAGTGGAAGTGAGTAGCAGAGCTAGCATCGAGGAATGAGATGAAAGCACAGTTCTTGTCAGGCAAGAGACGGACGGACTCGATTTGACCGCTTCGAACATGACCAAGAATCTCCTCAGCAACAGTGTCCGGGGGAATGTTACCCAGGTAGACAGTTCGGCTAGTTCCCGTAACGACGCCAGAGCCCATTGAAACAGGCGAGGTAGGAGGCAGAGGTGCTTGCATGCCGTAACCGCCAGTGGGGGACTGGGGAGGATAGAATTGAGGAGCGCCATAGGTAGAAGGAGAGACTATTCCTCCATACGACTGAGGCGAGATGGTCTGCTGCACAGGGCTTGAGATTCCATTCTGCTGGTGGTGACCTCCCTGCTGCTGCTGAAACCCAGGAATGCTCTGGAACTGAGGGCTGGCGAAGGCAGCTGGTGTGCCAGGCTGGAAAGGACTGCCGAGAAGCAGCTGAGAAGGCAAAAGGGGGGTAAATTGCATGTCAAATGCAGTACCCGGGGTGGCCATGTCTGCTCCATTGTTGGAAACCTGCTGGGCCATTGGCTGAGGCTGAGTGTTGATTGAGGGGATGTTTCCTCTTCGAGGGTGTCGATCGGCGAAGCCCGAGATATTGGAGTTGAAGGCTCCGTGGGAGAATCCGGTATCACTGTTGGAAGGCTTGGAAGCGTGTCCGAAGCGGTTGGCAGGACCGTTAGGGGCACCTTGGCCAACTGGTCCATTGAGGTCTTGCATGTTGAGCAGGTGAGGGGGGACAAGCGAGTCCCGCCCGGTGTGCGACAGTACAGCCGTTTTGAAGAATTGGACGTGCCCGAGCAAGGCACGAAAAGAGCAGCGAAGTTGAGAAGATGGTCCGTCTGAAGTTCTTCAGCCGGTACGAGTCTTTCTTGGAATTACTGGCTGCACAGCAGAGCTGATCTTTCAGGGACTATCGTTCAAAATCCTTAGAACAAATCCAACAAGGGGAAAAGAGGACCGTATCTGGAGCAAATAGTTATGCAGAATAAAACCGATGAAATCGAGAATTATGAAGCGTATCGAGGTATCCAAAGGGGAATAGGGCGAATGAGCTCAATTGAATGAAAAAAGGTCGTTCCAGGAAGCAACCGCTTAGTATATATGGATTCGAATTTGAAACACTTCGGCCGAGTCGAAACGGGAAGTTTTGGCAAGGCTGAAGATGCAAAATAATTGTTGTCGGTTGCAAGAGCGAATGTATCGAAAGTTCGAACGAGAAACGTAAAGCACGACAGTGCGTATCTTGGCTTGGCTTAGGATGATATCCAGAGGAAGACGAGCGAGCAGGTGAAAATATTAATAAAGCAATATGGCCGGAACGAGTGTCGACGAAGCCCAAAACTATTGTCTCAAGAGAAGGAAGAGAGACGACACTGCATCTGCTCAGAAGCAAAGAGAGGCTTTGAACAGAGTGAGTGAGTATCCGAGGAGAGAAGAAGAAGAGACGAAAGTCGGCGTCGGTAAGAGGACGGCACAAATGTGGAGGGAACGAGGAACCAAAAGAGGGAGAGGAAGAGAGAGAGGGAGAGAGAGGGATGAATTTCGATGTCGTTCAGGTCAGGGTTGAACTTCAAAAGATCAGGGACCAAGGAACACAGGGGGCGTGTGGAGTGAGCCTCAGGCCGACAGCCAGGACAAGAAGATTAGGTAGGTAGGTAGCTGTATCCGTAGGTCGGTAGTGAGTGGTAATAGAGCCGGTCCAATTCAGGCCAGACCAGTCCAGTCACGTATTATGTACGTAGGTAGGGAATAATAATGCAAGGTAATAATGCCTAAATGAGCAAAGAGGCGCCAGGGAGGGAGAGAGAAAAAAGGACAGACGACCAGGTAGGGAATGAGGTGGAGGAGGGTCGGTGGGTGGGTGGAGTGTGCTGTAGATTTAAAGAAGGGATAATTAGCACATTTCAAGACGAGAAAGAGATAGAGAAGAATAAGAGAGATTGAGATTATATGAGAAGAGAAGAGAAATGATACGATGGAGATGTAGAAGCAAAAGGCAAGAACGAAGAGGATAAAGAAGAATGAGGATCACAAAGATGGAAGGACCAAAAGAGCAAGAGGCATACCTACTTGGGGAAGGAAGGAGCAGTAACGAATGGATGGACAGTGGAAGGTGAAATGTTATGCAATCAATAGACTACATGCTCAAGTTATCCAGCAGCGAATGCTTCGACCAACTAGCTCAAACTACCTAAACCAACTAACTCGATGAATAGAAATGACTGATGGCCAATTCACGACGGTCATGAAGAGACAAAAAAGACACACACGCACTCACGGCAACTATTCAATGTCAATGCACACAAGACATCCAATCCAATGCACAAACATAAAATTAACGAGTCTAGTCAAGACCCGGTTAGGCTTGAAGCCACAAGGCGGCAAGCGACGACGGACAACGGCGAGCCAGCCATTCCATGGTCAGAATTAATGCATCTTTGGTTCAGGAGAACGCATCTGTCTGTCCTGTTTATGTTCAGGTTATTGGTACTAAGTTATTGGACGGAGAACCCGGCTACAAGACTGCGGTACTGTCACTGGAGAGTCCAGAGGTGGGAGGCTCTGGGGAAGAACGAAAGAAAGAATTCAATGTCAGCTCTAGATACATGTGTATCCGTACGGATACAGACACCAAAATTAAACCAACCAAAAACTGACTGACCCAACTAGCCAACCTAGCCTTTCAGGGGGGCGGGCCAATGGGCCATTGGCTAAAGGGGGTCAAGGCTGGAATTGGGTGCTCCGATAGTTTAATGACCCTGACCAGGATCATGTCGATTCATTGTCCGGCAGCAGTTGACATTGGCCGTACCAGAACTAGTTTGTGCAACAAAAGGCTCCACGTTGTTTTGCAGCATAACTAAAATCCAAGGGCAAGGACAATGCGGAGTATCGTTTCCATCAACAGAAGCCATGCGCCATCGAATCTTGAAACTCGTCCGTTTCCATCGTTTGATACCAGCCAGGCTTCGAGACCTCTAGATTTCTAGTTATGTATCTGGTTGTGAGTGTTGCCAGGGGGGAGGACTGGAGACTCAGACAAGCCCTCCCCCTGTGAAGCATCCATACCATACCAGACCAGACCATCCAATCCAATCTTGTCCCGTCTTTTGGGCCCTTGTCTGTGCCTGTCAATCAATCAATCAATCAGGATTGGATCTACCGTGACAATGCCAACGCCAATTCCAGTACCACGCGACATTTGGAGTTTTTCGAGATATAGGGGTAATTGATCTATGAGGTTAGTATCAGTCTGTAATTGCTGTGTAGATAGTTCCGGTGATAGGAGTTTTCAATGAAAACAGAAATGATAACCTAATTACCTAGTCTTGGTAGTTGAAGCTGCCCATTCCCAGTCAGGTTTGGGTTCGGGAAGAAGTAGATAGCGTGATGAAATTAGATGCGTTTGTTAATTCAATGCGAATAAACTTTATCTACCTCCTCCTATACAAACATATGAGTGTGTTGCCATGTTTCAACGTCATGAGGATGGCAGAACTTGTTCTCTGCTAACTGCTTAGCTGTATCTTACTAGATTGATACCTACCAGATACTTACTTGCATATATTAATTATGAAATTTCCAGTTTAATCTTCGAACATGTGAATCTTGGTAACTGTCAACAGGTATATTTTCTGTTTGTCTTTTTTTGTCTTCTCCCCCCCTAGTACGGACAAATTGGACCCCTATGTGGTAGTGGGGTAGGCCTGACGCTTCACCCGTTTTCTACGCGCCAAAGCAATCAACCCAGGCATTGGATGGAAACTCCTCTCTCCAGTTCCACTGTTGAAAGGAAGGATCAGTTTGCCCGTTCAGTGTGACTTGAAACGCTTACAACCCCCCAAAAGAGGATGTCTTTCACCACAAAGCCAACTACTTGCAGCTTACAGGGAATTCTTTGTGCTGCCTTTGGCCTTTGGCTTTTCTCCTTTTGGGTATTGGATTGTCCAGTGCATAGGACTAGCTAATACTCCGTATATACAGCACAAGCGAGAAAGAAATAAAGAGCCATTCAACTCGTATTCTTTCCCTTGCTGCACTGCACTGTCTGTCACCCCCCAGTCGCCTGTGAAACATCAACGCGGGCCTTACCGCAGTCTTGAGGCATCTCATCTCACTTTCCAAACACAATCGCCTTCAGGGAGACGGAAGTAGATTCTATTTTCGGAAGCGTCTCAGGCGCTTCGTAAACGCGCCACACGCTCTGATATGCTCTATTTTCTGGGTATTCATGCTCATGCCTTTTCGCCGCTGCTCACTGCATGCATGATATCGATCGATGCGTCCGTCCGTCCGTCCGTCCGTCCATGAGGGATAGAAACGTCGGTCTGGTAATACATACTCTGTACTAGTCGCATTCATTTACTGCTAGTGGTCCCATCTCTGATCCCACCACGTCGTAACTAACGCCTTGACCAGCTCAAGACTCTCTCGACTCGACGAACAAGGCCTCTAGGCCTCGTCCCTCACCTCTCTCTCGCCTAATACCCTGGGTCTGGAAGTGGCCGCCCCCTCCTGCCATTCTTTGCCATGTGTCACTTTGTTCCGTTAGTGACTGATACCCATGTTTATCCGTCCGATCGACTTGTGAGCTCGTAAATCCATCACTAACATGTTGTCCTCTCCTTTAAGCGACAGGACAGACGGTCATGACAAAGCATTTACCGAGCCTAGCGAGTGATCAATGTGAATCCTCAAAGTTTCAACCAATAATCGTCTGTGCTTGTCAATAGCCATGGGATGTCACTTCTCCTCTTGTTGGCTCACAAACCGCCTACAGGTCCAAGAGCGGGAGCCGTAACACTTGAAGCTCTTTGATTGTCTCCCCAATCCATTATGTGTAGCACAGACATGCCAACGTGTTTATTTGCTTGTGATGCCAAGACAATGGTTCCGATAATGTTCCTACCAAGCATTCAAAGTGTAGGCTCACGACCTTGCAACCGATAGTAGAGTGACACTAACAAGAATCAATAACAAGATCAATCGACTTTAGAGTATGTACACATAGAATAAACTTACAGAATTACACATCGTACTACCTTGCAATGTGCGTTCGTAGGCAACTGGAAATCTGATATTCATTACAATCCAACATGTCTTCACATACATCCATAACCCTTTGTGGCTCCTTTTCCATCACTTATAAACATGCAACGTTTTATTTCATAATGCGTACGGCCTGTCTTTATACATGGTCTCTCACAGCTCGTCCTTGGCCTCAGCTGCATTACCGCCGTTGCCCTCCTTACCACCATCTTGAAGACCTCTCTTGACCATAGAGCTAATAATCTCATAGACAACCTGGGCAGCAGCCAGGGCTGTCTCCTCGCCTCCATTCTGGTAAGCAGGAGACACCTCGACAACATCAGCACCAACAAGATTCAAGCCCTCAAGGCCACGAAGGATACGGATGAATTCGCGAGTAGACCAACCACCGGGCTCAGGGGTGCCTGTGCCAGGCGCAAAGGCAG
Source organism: Fusarium praegraminearum (assembly GCA_002093855.1). Classification (NCBI taxonomy): domain Eukaryota; kingdom Fungi; phylum Ascomycota; class Sordariomycetes; order Hypocreales; family Nectriaceae; genus Fusarium; species Fusarium praegraminearum. Next base: position 87,740 of record LXHY01000018.1, on the reverse strand, counting down.
GATCGAGAACGTCAATGTCGACAGAGAGATAGACTGGGTTTTCGGTACCAAGTACCTTGAGGATGCCGTCGATGATGCCCTTTGTGCCAAGGTCATCAATATCGTCGGCGGTGAAACGGACCCAGCCTTGGGATGAATCGTCTTCGTGGTCGGAGAAGTCGGTACCTGTGAGACGAGTGCGTAGACCGGCGTGAACAGAGCGTTCGGCGGATGAGTTGGACAGCAAGCCTTCTTGATTCGCCATCCAGAACATGGAGCCGTGATTAAAGTGAGTAGCTCCCCACCATGAGGGATAGGCAGCCGGGTTCCATGTATCGAGGTGAGCTGTGACGAGTGTGTTAACGGTCAAGGTCTTTGGCAGGCCCACGTCAGTCAATACTGGCTGGTTAACTTACCATCAAAGTGCAAAACCTGGATAGGCTTTCCATGGATCTCGTTCAGAGCTCGCAAAGCAGGGAGAGCCAACGAGTGATCACCACCCAATGTCACAAGACGAGCCTTGGGTGCCAGCGCAGAGACAGTTCTGCGACGACCAAGCTGCTTGAAGGCCTGAGTCATCTGCTCACGAGCAATGCCGTTATCAATTGGCGTGACAGAAACATCGCCGCAGTCAACGATCTTGGCCCAGTTCTGGTACGGGTTGACACCAGCTCGGGGGTTGAAGCCACGCATTGATGTTTGGCGGGCAGATGCTGAGCGGATTGCTCGAGGGCCAAAGCGAGCTCCTGGGCGGTAACTCACGGCTGTGTCGAAGGGGACACCGACGATGGCGATATCGAATGGCTCAGTGGGTTCAGTCAGACACTTGACATGTTTAAGATGGGCAAAGGTGTTGATGCCAGCAAAAGGCCACTGGCTGGTGTCAGTGTGTATTCCACAGTGAATTCGCCATGGTAACGAAAAGGCGTATACTCAAGGAATGTCGCATACTTCGTAACCCCATTTCTCCTCGAGCTCATTGAGTTCCTCCTTGGTCCACTGCTTATCGTCATGCTCATGAGCGCAAGCTGCTGCCAGCCCCGCCAACGGGAGGAGGTTCAAGAGCTTCATGATGCCGAACCGTTGTGATGTTAGTAGATACAACTGACAGTATCTGACTTCAGAATCGAGAGAAAGATGAGTAAAGATAAAGAGAGAGAAAAGGGATGGGAGTAACGTCTAATATAGCAAGTTGTAATCTCTCATATCCCCTCCTCTTCTTCTTCGTCCTCCTCTACCGGCTGCCATCCGGCCCCACGAGTCAAGATACATCGACATATGTCAATTCACGCCTTTCCAGCATGAAGAAAGCCTCAAAAGAGAGGTGCCGCATTGTCTAATTGGCCAATCGATTGAATAACTATCAATAAAAGTCACAAACCCCACCCCGCAGTTCGCTACCGTCCGTCTTCTTCCCCGCCTCGAAGGGTTTGAACACTGTTGGGAATAGGCGGTTTGCCTGATTCAGGCATAGAATCGCAGATAAACAATCTATGAGATCACCTTTGGGTTCAGAGAGCGCAGCCAGAAAATGGGTCCTGTCGTTTTGGAACTAGGTTGAGATAGGAAAGTTGGAGCGACAACTCAACTCGCCCAATGTCCTCGGCAATTGTAGAACAAGCAATGAAATATAACTTCAAAACGTTGTGTCTTTTCTGCATGTCGCAATAATAAACTACATGTATTATAATTACATGGCTAGTCGACGATATGTAGACATTATTTTAATAATTAAAGGTCAATTAATGTCTCTTCGACATGCCAATCCAAGAGTAAGCACAGTCTCAGTACATCTTTCTTTAACAGTCAGCATAGCTCATCAAGGCCCCAGAGACGAAATGCAGAAGTTTTCTATAACATAGTATGAATCAAGACAAGAAGACATTGATGTAAATTGCACCCCAATCGCCAAACTGTCCTATCAAAGCATTCCCGCCTGGATGTATGAATTGTCATCGCCCGCAAGCTCTCGCGTCCTTTCCCGCTCCTTGCTTCGTCAAACCGTCTCGGGAGGATCAGAGAACGAGCGTCCTTGGATTCCGGCCATAAAAACTCAACGAGTTTACGGAACAGAGCCGGCTCGTCGTCAAGAGAGGCTCCGGTTGCCGACCAGGGCTACGCTCAGCGTCCCTTGGCAGCTCGTTGATCCGCGTTGCCGGTTTTCTTCGATCGTCCGTCTTTCCTTCATGGAACAAGACACATTCTTCCCCGGGTCTCGTTCCGTCATCTAGCCCATGCTGAGAATAGGACGACCAGTCTCCGCGAAACACCTCACGTTCCGTTCCCACCCGCTCAAGTCATTCCAATGTCGTCTCGTCGTGCCTTTATCAAGGGTTTCGATTCGTGCATCTCAACTGAGCATGTTCCTGGCTGACAACCATTTCCACTGGGGAGCAGAAGAATGTGGTGTCATGGCCAGGCTGTGGCCTACCTCTGTCCTTTTATAGGACGAGGCACTTGTGCGACTTCTTCTTTGGGGCGGGGGGTTCGAGAGCAGCCACAATAGCCTGCATAATACAGTCAGAGCAAGTTCTGAGAAGCCTTTCTAGGCCACAATGGGTTTCACAAATGACAACATACCTCGTCAAACACATCCTTAAGTTTGTACTGGGTAAGGGCACTGCACTCGACATACTTGACCGCGCCCAGGTCTTTGGCCATTCGCTCACCGTCCTCTCGTCGCACTGGCTGCATCTTCTGCTTTGACAGCTTCTCACGGACGCTGGGATCATCTCTCAAGTCGACCTGAGTGCCAACGATCAAGCAGGGGACACCGGGGCAGTGGTGGCGGACCTCGGGGAACCATTTCTCGCGAACGTTTTCGAATGAAGCGGGTGAGGTGACGGAGAAGCAGACAAGGAAAACATCGGTTTGGGGATATGACAGAGGTCGCAGTCGGTCGTAATCTTCTTGACCGGCAGTATCAAATAGTCCGAGAGTGTATGGCTCGTCACCGATCCTGCGGGCCAGTCAGCAATCTTTCTATAGCCGATTGCGTCCATCCACTAAAAATATGCGCAAATAGTTCATGTCGCAAAGGACTCAATATGCCATGCCATTGCTACCAGGGACCAATATGCGATTCGCAGCAGAGGAGCGTCCATTACGGGTGGGGGTGCGGTGTGGGGGGCTGGCGTCGATCTGAAGGGTGTGCAGGTAGACTCACATAACAGTGACAGCGTAGTTGTCGAAGACAGTCGGGACATATTCGGATGGGAATTTGTTTGTTGTATAGCTGATGAGAAGACAAGTCTTTCCAACAGCACCGTCACCAACGACGACGCACCTGAATAGGGGTTAGATAAATCAGCTCCTTGGGGGGAAAAAAACAAGAAAATGGCGGGAGAGGGACGAAATGGCATGCAGTGCCGATGCGCAGGTATGACCGGGGCGCTGTGCTTTTGAGGGCGACCTCGGTGAGGAGATAAATCGAGGCAAAGCACAGCAACGGATAACGCAGCACAGCGGTACGAGCCTGTGCTTCCAAACGTACTTGATAGTAGCGACAACCGCCATTGTTCCTCTCAAAGGCTCCTGTGCAGGAGCTTGTCTCTGTCAAAGCGAAATGCAAGCGGTCGAGAGTAACGAAGCTCTATTGGCGGGCGGATGCGCGCAACTACGGTAAGAGAGCGGGGGGGACTGGCGGAGCGGAGAAAGTCGAGTCGGTGTCGGTGTCGGTGTCAGTGTTGGTATCGATGTCGGGGTCGGGGAAGATGGGTCGCAAGATGAAGGATAAGGTAATATCGAGAGATTGTTTTTGGCGTTGTATAGTTTTGATGGCGGATGTAGGTGGTCGAAGTCAGGATTGAGGTGGATGCGGCCTGCGGTAGATAGGCAGGCAGATTGGTTGGAGGCGGATTGGCAACTATGGAGTTGCGTTGCGTTTTGGTTCGGTTTGGCCTGGCTCGGTTTGGCCTTGGGCTCTGGTGCAGCAAATGGGTGGAGGCGGAGAGGCCCGTTGAGTGAGAGGAAGGGGACGAGAGGAGAGGAGGAGGGGGTAGGCTGCTATGGTTGGCGGGAGACACGAACTGTTAATTGATTTGATGCGCGCCTAGCAGTAGTAAAAGAGAGAAGAGAGAAAGAGAAAGAGCAGAAACAGGAGCAAGAAAAAAGAGAGAGGCGCAGGGTCCTAGGTTGGTGATAACGGTAGTAGTAGTCAGTAGTACTAGGTAGTGGTGGTAATGGGAATGGGAATTACAGCTCGTGGCAGTGGCAGTGGCAGTAAGTGGTAGTGGCAGAGAGAATTGACCGTTGCGCAGTGGGCCTTGATGGCAGCAGAGCAGAGTAGAGCAGTCCAGTACAGCAGTATCCGTACTAACGTGGTAGGTTAGTAGGTAGTACCTTGAGCAAAGCTGCACGGACAGCTGAACCAAAAAGAGATGTCGTCGCAAAGAGGAATCAAGCCAGGCAGAAAATCAAGGCAAAGCCAAGCAGGACAAGGTACCTGCTATGTTGGGAGATGGACCACTAAACGATAGGTACCTGCTTACCTTGGTAGGGACCAGCGCTACCAAAGCCAACCTTTGCCAGCACAGACAAGACAGGGGATGGGTATTACAGGGAGTGACCGAGGAGGGGGGAGGTTGGATCAGCACCACTGGAAGTTCCAGGTTTAACCTAAGGACCCGACAGATTGTACTTACCTAGGAGGTAGGTATGTGCTTTTACGTACAGGCAATGTACAAGTTTGGGCTGTGAGGTTGGTGGTATAACAAAGTGTCATGCTCTACCAACCGGGTGCAGTACCAAGCAGGTAGTATATAGCTGCACAGAGTGCAACGAGGTGTGGCTATTCACGTCTACCTTCCTAGGTTAGGACACATGATTCGGCCACTCCAAGGTGATGTGACAATGAACGGTCAAGAGATGACCACCTGTCAGTGATTGACTACAGGCCAGTCCGTGTTGTTAATGCCTGTTCTACTCTAGATACTTTGGGCAAGTATCGTCGTGTTTACCGACTTTAAGGATCCAAGATAAGAGCAAGGGTCTAAAATATTGTGGGTGAGTTGATGAGTTAGTAGGCAGTTGGTCAACAACAATACTACGTACTTGAGTGACAGGTATTAATTTGCAAGACAAACAGATTCAATCGAGACCTTAAAGGAGGTTAACCAGAAGAGATTGTGGCTGTAATGCCTACTTCTGGAATGGTAATGCCAAAGAGGCTCAGGCTTTTTTTATTTTAATGACGGTCCCTATGTGCAGCGACGATCCACTGTTAGCTGTTAATAGCTTGCTACCCCTAATTCGTCACATCAACGTCATGTTTTCAAGTATCGCTCTATCGGTCGGGTATCGGATTCATCAATACCATTTAACCTTGCCTGGTATCACCATCACTCGATTCAACCTAGTCCTATATAATCATGAGTATTATCTGCACATGTCGCTCTGAAGGTGAAACAAGATGCCAAAGCTCTTCTTTGTGACGACACAGCCTAGTGCTCAGTACAAAGATGTGGCCTGTCTTTGTCTGTAAGAAGCAAATGAACGGACTACACTAGAACCCTTTCCTTTGATCTAATGTCCCGACTGACAGCGGTCAAGGACAACAAAAAGAAACGATGGGTGACGACACAAGACCCGGTCAATGACATGTCTACTTCTAACCATGGCTCAAACGGTTGCCGATGCTTGTACAAAGGCCATCTGCATCATCATTGTGGGAAAAATAACCAGTCAAGGGGCTTAAACACTCGGACGATGATCCTCCTCCTCCACGAGTTGGTCAGATCTGATTGTTCTCCGTGCGCTGCTTTGTTTTCCTCGTCGGGATTGCTTGTCCTTTGGACCGCTTTACCATGTGGTTTGGTCCTGTGTCAGATCGTCGTCTCATCCGGTTGGGCTCGCTATATTAGTAGGACTTGTCCTGTCTTGTCTTGATTGCCTCGTCTCGCCTCGCCTTGTGTACTATGCATTGCACGAGCTGCTGTGAGGTCCAAGGTTCGACCTCAGGCATGGAAATCCATCTGATGATACCCGAGAGAGCTAGGCTGGGGCCCGTTTGAGGCCAAAGCTCGTAACGAACCTGGTCTCTTGTATGGGTCAAGGTCTATGTGTGTCTACATCGCTGCGTCCGCGTCTTCGTCTTTGTCTGTGTCTATCTTCTCCTAGCATTCTTACGGAGTGTGCTTTGACGCAAATTGGGAACCACGCGTGACCACAGCAATATGGTGGATCTCTATGCCATGCGTTTCGTCTTGGGGACTTGGGTAAACCACCCCATTTTTCCTTGACGATCAGTAGTGAATCACTTTTGTGAATAATGACCATCACAGGCTCCTGTCCAGCACATACTGAAGGCCGGCCCGGCAATACCAACCACTTTTGCAGGGCTGCTCAAGTCCCTGCTGTTTGCGAAGCCAACATGAGCTACTAACAATATATTGCCGTTAGTCAGGGAATTCGGCTAATCCACGTTGACAAGACAGGCAACCTTGTAAGAAACAAAAAATCGGTGACTGGGACCGGGGGAACATGTGCAAACCCAAATCTCGGGATCTTATCCTAGCACCCGCTCGCTAGTAAAGGGAACCTACCGACATCAACACCACTCTAATCCACACTCAAGCTTCAGCCCAAGGATATTACCTTTATCAAGGATTCCCTCCTCGAGTTTATGCAGTGGGGATCAGTCTTTAAGAATTGCGACTTGCGACTTGCTACATACTGCACATGCATATGTACTATGTACAACTTTGTAGTGGTCTTTGAGTGCAAGTCTGGTTCGCCTTGTTCTATACCGTTACAGTTTCGTTAACGGCTGTCAAAATTCTCCTCAACTATGCACTGTTGGTTCGCGTTGAGCAACGTGGGACGAGTAGGGGGAAGCAACTTATCTGCCTGTCTCACCGTCCCAATACTGCAACTGCATATCACATCACACCCATCCAACGTGGCTCTGACTGAGACACGGGCTCCATTTCAATCTGCATCTATCTGCATGGTCTTGTGTGGCTTGAATTGAATGATTTTGTTGATGAACATGGTAATCAAGTCGACTATCACATAGCACCCTGGAATTCTAGACGAATGTTGTCAAATTCGAAGTGAGCGTTGATAAAGCTTCAGGTTAATCTATCAGTATGTTGATCTTAGATCCTATCTTTCATTAACACTGAGGCTGAACTACTGCCATCTTGCCGATTAAATCCTATTCCGAAGTAAATACTCGTTCTTATGTCTATTTGCATAATACCTTTCTTCGAAGTTGAGTGTATGCTTTCTCCAATGCCTACTAACCTTCCTAATAGAGTGCGGCCACATGGATGTGCCAAGCGGCCATCGGCGTACCTCTCGGCGAACTTGTTGGCGAGGAGCTACGAAAAGCGCATCATGCCACACTCTAGGCACTGTGACGCCACCTCTATATGAATTCCTCTTTTCGACAACTAGAATTGTCTAGATTCTGACTAGGAACCCATGAAATGATATGCGATTCTATGTCCTGAAAGATTGTCCAGAGTATTATCGAGGTGACTCCCGATAGTATGTGGACCTTCACGTTCAACAGTGTCCATAACAGCTGTGAACTATTCACTAGGAGCAGGTCATCAACCCCATATACTTCATCTGCATATCAAGAGATCTTCCGATATACTCTTAACTAAGTCCACTAGCGTCCGCGAAGCCGTTGAAGTATATCTTAAAAGGTGGATAGCTCCAACCTGGGTATCCTTCTGTCCACAACGCTGAAAGGACTGAGCTAGTTTCCTCTTGCAGATGATTATGCAATCGATAGTTCAGATCAGTCTGCATCTTCGGCCAACGTCTTGAAGTTATCAACACCCAATATGCCGCTAAGCCTCAAGAGGAGAATTGATCTGTCATTCATCCATCGTCGGGGCGTAAAAGGTCCGCAACCCGGAGAGTTGAGTGGGTACAGATTGAAAGAGGAAAGAGGGTGGTTGTGTGCTGAAAGAAAATAGAGTCGGTTATAACTTATAACCTAGCGTTTCCGCTCTGATTCCTGTTGCTTTGATGAACACACTCTGGTAGGGAATTTGGTAGACTGAGCGCTCTCCATTGAGTCGACTGTTGACCATGAATTTCCCCAGATGGACTCGAAGGGATAAGCGTCCGGCCTTCCTCAAGGTGAGGTCCTCAGCTGGTCTCATTGTCACCACCTGTTCCTTTGCCATCTTCACTGTGAGTAGCATCTGTTCTCTGATTTAACAGCGCAGCTTAGTTGATCTTGTCTGACAGGACATCTTCCTTTATGGCGTCATTGTTCCCATCCTCCCCTTCTCTTTCGAGCAACGGGTTGGTATTAGTCCCGAGAGAGTACAGTATTGGGTTTCGATAGCATTGGCCGTTTTTGGCGCTGCTCTCTTGGCAGGTTCTCGTGAGTTGCTCTTTACTTCTTGAAACCACGACCTATTATCTAATGATGGCCATAACAGCTGTTTGGGGATATTTGGCGGATAGGCACCACAATCGTAAGATCCCCATGCTCATAGGTCTCGTCGTACTGTGCGGAGCTACCGTCTTTCTGTGCGTTGGTCGCACGCTCGCCCTTTTCATGGTTGGCCGTGCTCTGCAAGGTATATCAGCGGCACTGACTTGGACTGTTGGTCTCGCGTTGGTCGTCGATACTGTCGACAAAGAGCATATTGGTAAAGCTATGGGCTGGATCAGCACTGCCTGTAGTCTCGGCATCTTGGTGGCACCTCTGCTGGGCGGTGTCGTCTATGGCAAAGGTGGCTACTATTCCGTTTTTGCAATGTGCTTCGGTCTACTTGCCGTAGACATTGCCCTTCGTCTTGCAATCATTGAGGTCAAGGACGCCAAAGTTTGGCTCGACGGGACGGCAACGACACCATCAGCAGATCCAGAGAGTGTCGTGGAAGGAGCAATTGAATCAAAGGCCGAAATAAATGAAGGCGTACCCGTTCAGACAACTAACGACCAGGCCAAGGGAGTATCAGACCCATCACGCTCGCCTATCAAGACTCTCGTCAAGCTCTTGAAGCAGCCCCGATTCTTGGCTGCTCTGTGGGGAACATTTGTCCAGGCACTCATCAACACGGCACTCGAAAGTACGCTTCCTCTCCTCACACACGAGATATTTGGATGGGACTCGATAGGGGCGGGATTGATCTTTCTGCCATTGATTCTGCCGTCTTTCCTCGGTCCTGTGGTTGGCATGATTGGCGATCGATATGGACCCAAGTGGCTCGCATCTTTTGGCTTTCTCTTTGCAACGCCATTTGTTGTGTGTCTAATGTTTGTTGACAAAAACACCATACAAGACAAGATCCTATTGTGCGGTCTCCTTGCCGGTGTAGGTATCACAATGGCCTGCATCTTCGGCCCGCTAATGGCCGAGATCACATGGGCTGTCCAGGGCGAGGATGGGACTGGAGGTGCAGGGCAGATTGCTCAAGCATATGGTTTGTACAATATGGCTTACTCAGGAGGATCTTTGGTAGGGCCTATCATGGGCGGAATGGTCAAGGATAGCTCGGGATGGGGGACTGTAGGCTGGAGTTTGGGTATAGTCGTGTTTGTGTCAGGCATTCCAACAGTTTTGTATACGGGCGGGCCTCTCAATCACAACTTCAAGATCGAAGGTCGAAGGAGAAGAAGTTCGGCCGAGAATTAAATAAATTTGATGGAGAGAAATCAGCAATTATCGACTGTAATTACAAGATGCTTTCCTCTAATTCCTCCCTATCTCACGATCAACAAGCGGTAAAAGCGACTGTGGAACTAAACCCAAAATGTACAACATACCTGCCTGTCAGTCTAGGGAACTGCCAGGTACTAGCTTTAGCTTCGTAGGCAGCTTCAACAACACCCCTCCATCGGCAAACTATTCCCTATCAACCATTTACCTCTTTTCATGTTAATAAATCAAAAGTATAACCAAGAAAACGGAAAAATACTCGTTCCTATTCTAAGAAACCCAAAGTTGACACCTTCTGTACTCAACTCAATACTGAGCTTCTCAGAAATTTGAGGCAAACACTTGGCATCATGGGGCAGCAACACATTGACGAGCTCCTCGAACGCTATCTCGGCCTGCTGGATGAATATACCCAACTACGCCAAGCATTGTCGCAACTGCAGTCTGGTGTCTATCAGAACATCGCCCGCGCAAATTTCTCTGGAGAGAGAGGCATGAGATACGGCCAGGACTACTATGATGAGAGAATGCAAGCAATAAGACTTCTGTCTATCGGCCAAGATGAGCATCAAAGTCCGGTTTTCTCACTCTTTAATGTCACCGAGGACGAAGAAGAACAGGAGAAAGGGGAGGAACAGGACTCAAGCTCGACCACTGAGGGACTCAAGCAAGGCCCAAAGTCAGAAACCGAAGAAAAAAAGCCAGCAGAAAAGAAGCGCAAGAACAAGAACCCTCTGCATTGGTTTGGCTTATTTGCTCCCACGGGTCTCCGGACAGCCCAAATACAATCTATAAAGGCAGTCGAGGATGTCATTCCAAGGCTAGTCTCTATCAATGCCGAAATGCTTGATGTTGAGATTGAAGTGCGACGAGCTCGAAAACGTCGCGCCAAGGCAGAGATGGCAGAGAAAAAGACAGGTCAGGCCACAACGGACGTTCAGTCACAAAGTCCAGCACTTGAAGCATCATGATACCGTTGTTATTACTCTCGGAAATGGAAGACGACACAAGTCCCGAAAATCCAAATCATTCTAGATGTCCCCAAAGGTTGTTCAGACTCTCGGCCAGAGTCGGATGAGCATACACAGCTGCCTCCAAATCCCACCACTTCAAGTTACCCATAATAGCAGTTTGTACAATCGACATGATTTCACCTCCCTCAAGTCCCAAGCATGTGAAACCAAGAATCTCGCCAGTCTTTGCATCAACAGTCGCCTTCATCATTCCGCGTGGCTCTGCTGTCTCCAGGGCTCTTGCAACATAGCTCATAGGCATCTTGGCAGTTTTGACCTCCCTTTTACTGTTGACGAGATCGCGAGCGTGAAGCCCGACATGGCCGAGCTGCGGATCAGTGTACATGACATAAGGTGTCAGCACTCTTGAAATCGAAGACTGTGTCGTTGGCATAGCTGGGGTTGTAGATGCCATGGCCTTTGGCAAGAGGTTTGTGCGGATGATACGAGAGTCATCATACGACATGTGTGTGAATGCAGCACCGCCGTGGCAGTCGCCCAAAGCGTAGACATTAGAAGCTGAAGTTTGCAACTTATCATCCACCACTACATGTCCCTTGGACGTCGTTTTGATACCAACTTCGGAAAGATTTAGTCGATCAGTGTTAGGTGCCCTCCCTGTAGCCAACAGAATATGTGATCCAGCGACATCAGTCTGGCCGTTTGCGGTCTGAACGTTTATCGTGAAAGGCATCTTCGAGTCCGTGGTGGCCGAGATCGAATTAACTGTACTCGACAAGTGTACCGTGAGGCCATCCTGTTGAAGGATATCGTAAAGGCATTCGGCTATGTCAGGATCCTCACGAGGCACGAGTTGCTTCGCCCTCTGAATAACCGTCACTTCAGAACCCAAGCGTCGAAAGAGTTGCCCAAACTCGAGGCCGATATATCCGCCACCCAACACCAAGAGATGTTCTGGGACCTCGTCAAGCTCCATTATAGAGGTCGAGTCGAGGACTCGTGCTGGTTCGACATCGTCTAGGCCCGAAATATCTGGTCGTGATGGTCTCTCGCCCACATTGATGAATATCTTGTCGGCACTGACCTCCTTCTCGCCCCCATCATTCAACACAACTTTGAGCTTCTTATCTCCCACAAAACTTCCCTCTCCCATAAAGACATCCACTCCCGCTGCGTTCAAGCCTCTGACACTACCCGAGTTCCATTGTTCCACGATTGCACGTTTGCGCTGCCTTACACGAGCCATATCGATCTCGAAGTTGCCGTTTCCCGCATGTACGCCATAGTCTTTACCTCGTCTGGCCATGTAGGCAGCTCGCCCAGATGCAATCATGGTCTTTGTAGGCGTGCAGCCAACGTTGACACAAGTGCCGCCCAGTGCCGTGCGTTCAATGACAGCTGTCTTGTGGCCAGCATTGGCAAAAGCTTTAGCGACGGGATTGCCGCTTTGGCCAGAGCCGATGATGATAGCGTCGTAATGAATGGTCATTGTGTGAAGGAGTTGACGTTTGATTATCCTTTGAGTGGGAGTGAAATGGTAAGATAAGCTGGCAAGCCTGTTCATTTATATACAGATAGTCGCCGGCTAAGTCGGTATTTAGTTTGACTGAAGAAGGCCAAGAGGAGCCGTGGACAGAAGCTTCTTATGTTTGAGCCTCTCTTCGTCCATTTCAATGCGGTAGTGCTTACGTTTCTATGACTTGCTAAATACACCTTGGATGGCGGCATGGATGCATCAAGCCCTCATGTTACCCCTCATAAGACTGCCACATTCTCTTTGGTCGGCGAGCTTCATCGAGAACGCTGACCAAGTGCGGGCGCTGCAGTGTAAAGGATGAATAAGCTGCTTACAGAGCGTCGCCGATGGCGCCTCGTTGTTATATATATATTGATCAAAACAGTAGTACTTATGAAACAGACTCTATGTTACAAAATTCAGCATCACATCATGTCCTTTTTCATAACATCGGCTCCTCGCCTTGTATACTATCACCATCATCAGCGCCGTCACCGCGCAGCAATCCGCTGCTTTCGCCGCCGCCGATGTCGTCTGGCGTCCTATCTGCTATGCCAGTCTCATGGCCAGCACCAGTTGATGCTAGGCCCATGGTGCGACGTGTTTCCTCGGCACCGTTGAGAACATACCAGACATCCTTCTTTGTCAACAAACCCTGAAGGACGCCACGGTCGCTGAACAGGAGATACCGCAAACCAAGTTTCTGGAAGTAAGTCGCAACGAGGTGAAGACTTGTATGGGAGAATCGAGTAAGGGGCGTTTGATCCATCCATGGACGAAGATCAAGAGTAGTGCGCGGGTCGGCCATAGGCTGATGGGAGAAGAAGGTTTCCGTTTCCGGGGGAAGCGAACGAGGTGCCTGCTTTGCGGCCGAGAGGTTGTACGCAAGCTCTGCACGTGAAATATAGCCCAGAAGAATAGCTTCTCTGGGATCTGATATGACTGGAAAGCCACGGTACGGGTGCATCTCGAGTATAGTTGTAAGTGACGAAATAGTATGGCCCGTGGCAGTAAGGACAACAAGGTCCTCGATGCGAGTCATAACTTGTGCAGCGGGGATGTCGGGTATAGCATCGTTGTTCTCGCTGTTGTCAAGGAAGGGGTACTCGTTGAAGTGAATCCACGATTCGTAGATACCACGACGCGAAAAGGCATCGCCTACCCATTTTGATATCATGACCGCAATCATGATGGGAAGCACATATGTGAGAGCGCCAGTGAGTTCAAACATGATGACCACGATGGAGACCGTCAACCGAGTAACACCAGCAAGAGACGCTGCTGCACCGACAATAGCATATGTGCCTGGCGTTACGCAGGGAATGTCAGGCTCGCATGAGCCAAAGAGGAAGAAGCCTGGGTGGTTTGTGACCCAAATTTCCATGATAATACCCACAGCACGACCTGTCAAGGCACCGATAGCCATTGAGGGGAGGATAATACCGGCAGGAATTTGCAGACCAAATGTCACAGCAGCGAGGAAGAAGCCCAAGACTGATGCAAAGACAAGGAGGACTATGGTTTTGGCCGAAGCGGCGCCTGTTCTACAGAGGCCGATGGGGTCATCGAGGACCTGAGAGCACTCAGAGAAAAGGTTGGAAACCAGCTCAGTCGTTTGAAGCTTCATGTAGAAGTTTGGATAGTTGATGAGAGCAGTGAAGAAGGCCACAATGAGGACTTGGATAAACGGGCCAGGGATCCATCGGTTTGCCTTTTTCCAGCGAGCGATGGCCATGTTGAGCTTGATGAAGAGACCACCATGAATACCCTGGAAATGTTGTCAGCTAGAGGTCTCGGTCGCAGGAGTATCCGACTTACACCTAGAACACCCAAGATGGCATAGGGTAGCAGCTCGAAGCCATGCCATCCAATGCTGTAGTGAACCTGATACAAGACAAGTTTGCCAGATCTGAAGGGATCGAAAGCTTGAAGAACGACAGCGGCAGTCATGGCACAAACAAAGCTCTGCCACATTGTCTTGTCGGGGAAGTAATAAGACAAGGTCTATAAGAATCAGTATCAAGTGCCTGAACGTGTATGAGCTCCACTAACCTCTAAACTGAACAAGACACCGCCGATGGGCGATCCAAAGGCGACTGAGACACCCGAAGCGGCAGCGGCTGATAGAACCTCACGTTTCCGAGCTACCAATGTCAGCCAAGAGTTGACAACTGCGAGTTGAAGTTTGTTTACCTTCATTGTCATTGATGTTTCGAAACAGTTTCGTAAAGACGTTTGCGCAACAGCAGGCGACATGAATCAAAGGGCCTTCTTTTCCTAACCACATGCCTGATGCCACAGCAAGAGACTATAAGTGTGTGAGTAACCAGGCATGTTGACCACATGGGTTGAACTTACAAGTCCCAGCGACTTGGTTACAAGGGTCCAAAATCCGAGGAATCTTCGAATGACAAAACCTCCAAGGACGGTCTTGATTTCAGGGATACCACTGTGCTTAGCGTAAATTGCATATTCTTGGACAAGGACAGCAGAAACATAAGCGAATAGCATCTTGAGGTTGTCGTTAGTTATGTTTAAAATGGATGGAGGCTAGGCAAGGCCATATCATACCGCAAGAGAAACAAAGAACAAATACTCAACAAACCACTTGCCGCCTTTCGAATGTACGCCAACAGCATCACCCCAAGACTTCCAGCCTTCGCACTTGGAATTATGATCGTAGCCGTAGCAGCAAAAGGCCTTGTTAAGGTAGAAGTGGCCTCCTTCTGGGCCACTGGAACAGTATCCCTCTTTCAAGTCTGCAAGCCAATCGGTCGTAACGTTGATTCCCGCGGCGACAGCTCCCACGAGCATTCCTGTCAAGAGCAGAACGATCCAGACTTGACTAGCATCAATGAGCCGTCGCAGAGGGCCTATAACGCCAGATGCGCTCGAGTAGAGCATTCGCAACCGCTGACGCTCCTTTGTGTATTCGAAAATCCAATCAATGGCCGTAAGATCTTCGTATCCGACTCGGCGTCCCGGTCCCTCGACGTACCAATCGTGCGGCGCTCCATCTTTGGTAGCTTCGTTAAAGACGACAGGTTCGGCGCGCGGGGAAGTGTTGGAGCCAGGGAATACAGCAGGCGAAGCTCCCCTCGAGGAAGCATTGGATCGTGAGCCTGTGATTGCGGAGAGAAGTCGAGACGGCGCAGACCACAATGAGGGGCCTTGTCTTCGCTTGAAGGTCATGGGCGCACTCAAGTTGCCTTGCAGCGGGTCCTCGCCTAACACATGGTCTCTATCGCGCGACCTCCCACGACCGCTGTCGTTACTGGCGTTGTCATCGAGAAAGTCGAGCTCATCGCGATCGTCGGAATTGGGCGTTTGCGACGAGGACGAAGCGGACGTGGAGGCGAAGGCGTAAGGGTAGGTATCGTTTCGAGGCGCTCCAGACATGATTCGGCTCATGACATTGTGCGACAGTGACGCTCACAACTCGAGACTTTTGCGACAAATGGAGAGAGGGGGAGAAACAAAGGAAGACAAATTCGAGCGAAAAAAGAGAATCGTTGTTGGATGTAACACGAGGTTGTTGATGGAGTGAGGCTCAACACAGGCGTGGCAAAGCGCAATATGCACATGCAATGAAGGACACGCAGTAACTGGCACCTAAGGCAGGTAGCGTTTGCTTGGTTTCAGTGGGCTGTGCTATACCTGTAATGTAGGTACAATAAGCTTTTATTGCCTAAAGCGTCCAACGTGCAGTCTGAAAGCGACCATCCATCCATCATGGCGTAAGGCTCATTATTTATATCTGAGACAGGGGGCCAGAGGATATTGAAACATATTGGCATACATGATTGATTTGTTAAATTGCCATGACTGTCTGAACCAAACTTTGTCTCGCCATGTTTTACCCAACAGAGCTGTTTCTCAATTGGTAACCTATATTAGTAACTATTTCCTACATCTCCTCCCATGGTTCTATCAGGAATGATAATTAATCAATCCTTTGAGGTTTCCCTGGGTAGTAGACATAGGTAGACACTGCAAATCACTTTGCCTTTTGTTTGATATTATCGTTGGAGCTTTCTAGAACACGGCCTATGCAATCTAGGAATAGTGGGTCAGACAAAGCTACCTATTGCAAGTCCATCAACATGAACTCTTCTTAACAACTACCAACTCTCGACTACCCCAGGTGTATCCCAATATTAAATCAGCCTTTACGTGCCATACTTACAATAAGCCAGATTGCATAGCAAACTATAAAAGAAAGCCCATCTATCAAAGCTATATACCCAAAATAGCACCACATCAAAAATGGATGGGAACACTCCGACTACAGCTTCTCAGCCCGCGGATATCAACAAGATACTGTCTTTCCTAAAAGCAAAAGATGACACGCAAAGATTTGTAGGACTGGCGCTCCTCAAGTCCGTCCTCGATGGATCAGAACAGCTACGACAAGATGAGCAAACAGTACAGAGCCTGTGGTCTAGCCTTTCACCAAAGTTTCTCGATCGTCTGCTGCGAACAGGCTCAAACCCTTCTACCAAGAACTCAAAAGAGATGCTTGACTTGGTCGTATCTATTCTACATATATTTGCCATCCTACTCCCTGACCAAGCGGCAAGCGATGTCAAGTTCATTAACAGAATCCCTCTCCTCGCCAACGCAGTCCTATATAGGTAAGTACAACGCCCAATCGAGCTTGCTATCAAATACTGACCGTGCAAACCAGCTCTGAGGATACTACAAAGTTGATTCTTCAGCTACTGCATACTCTCGTCAGCTCTCAGCAAGGAGCGCAAGCGTTTATCAAGATAGAAGACTTTAGCTCCCTAACTGAGATTGCACCCAATCATGCACAGGTTCTCGACATACTCTGCTTTGCATGGCTCAACTCCATGACTGGCATTGAAAACCATAATGCCCTAGCTAAGCAAGTCGATGGCACACTCCAAAGTCTAGTCTCTTCGTTCACTGGAACTGATGGAGTGACGCTTCTCGAGTTTCTTGGTTACTTTCTCCGACACGCCAACTCTATGGTATGCAATCAGTGCCACCAGCAAATACTCTTGCTAACCAATAATTTAGATTCTACCTAGACAGCCCAAATGGCTCAAGAGTGTTGTCAACCATATTAGAAAACTTGTCACAAGCAGGCCAACACCAGAAGCTCGTGCAGCCTACACCAACGCAACCGCTTCAATACTTCAGGCCTTCCCAACTGAGGCTCGCAAACTCGTTTTCACAGACGACAGAAAGGAAGAAAAAGCTTTCTCTTATCTACTCATCAACCTTCTCCTCATTGATATAAGAGCCTCTACCCCTAGCCTCCTCGAGCAGCTCAACAAGCCCGAATATCCCAAGGTATCGGCACGACTCACGTCGGCTTTTGATGTTATCTCCATCTTCATCGGATATCTTGTGGAATGCCTTGAAGATGAATCCCTGGAAACTTTCTTCATGACCCCAGATAATCTCCTTCAACTCCGTACAGGCGTCACTGAGACAATGTCCCTCACAGCTGAATATCTACGTGATCGATGGGACGCCTCCGTTGCTGGTGCCATGGGCCTGCATCCCGATGCACGTACTGGTACAACGGACACCTCAGCAGGAAAGCATCATACACTAGCTTGGGACTCAATGAAGGACAATGCTGATGACGATATGCTCATACTCTCTGCCGTGCGGACTTTGGCACTCTGGTTACGAGAGGAAGAGAATGACACCCTGCGGAAGGAAGCAACAGGATTGACGGACATGTTTATGGATCTCTACAAATCCAGCTCACAAGACAAGCTCGACTTTCGGTCTGCAGTCCTTGTCGCCCTCGAAGGCTTGATTGCGCTGCCCCAGGGTTGCGAACTATTGCTCGCTAATGAAGGTTGGACAATACTTACTCACGATCTCGGCTCGATTCTTCAGCATCCTCGAACATGTCGGGAGCAGGATGCTTCGCGAGCTATTGACATTGTTCGTGTCCTGCTTCCAATAGTCGAGCAAGAAACCAGTGGCGTGCCTGAAAGTTGGATGGATCTGATTACCTCAGTAGCTGCATGGGGTATCCCTGATTCTGGAATATCATCCCTCTCTCAGGAAGCACTGGTTGCAGCTTTGCAGCTCTGCTGCGCGATACTTGTTGAAGCCAATTTAGGAATGCGGCAGAGGTACCAACACTCGATCGCTGCCATTCATGGCATTGCAGCTCAGCTTGCCAAACAGGCTAGAAAGAATGGTCCTGAGGCGGAGACGCTGGAAGATGTACTTGACACACTGGCGTCGTTGAATCAGTAGAGATAGCAAGGATCGCAAGTCATATCGAAAATATGGAAACTTGAGCAGTAACTTAGAGAGGAAAGTGGTTGTATAAACACTTGATACTTTGGGTGAAAACAAACGCCGCCCCAGTTGTACTTCTAGTCAGTTCAGCGTGTCAACTGCCTAAGCTCTTAAACTATTATACACCGTCGTTTACATTGGGCAAAGTCATTGAGGCTGAATATTTCATTATGTTTTATTTCGAAGCATGCATTATCTTGCTTCATAAGTCCGTGATAATATTGAATGTGACCACCGAACGCCATTCCAGTAGACGTCAAATCTAATACTCGAAATCATCATCCACTGAGGGGCCCTTATTCTTTGTCACGCTCTCCTGCTTGCGGTACATTTCAGCAACCTGTCGACTTGTTGTGGCAGCATCAGCCTTCTTATCATCGCGCACGCGGATGAAACGCGGGAATCGAAGACTGATACCCTTATTACCGGATGGGTCAACGCCTTCTTGAGCACCAGCCTTGTAACGCGGGCTGAGGGTCAAGTCTGCTGTCTTGACCTCCCAAACATACTTAGGCTCTAACCAAACATCAGGCTGATGCTGACCACCAGAAGAGTGTGAGTAAAAGGGCTTGGCCCTGTCAATAGTGATCTCGGAGAGTTGCTTGTGCAAGTCTTCCAAAACCTGCTCCGAAAATCCTGTTCCAATGTTGCACACAGTTTCGTATTTTTCCGAGTTGGGATTGTAACAGGCCAAAAGGAATGCACCATAGACAGAGGTACGCTTGCCCTTGCCATAGTATGCACCCAAAACAACAAGATCCAGCGAATCACCAACGCCTGAGAGATAATCCTTCTTGATCTGTGAAAATAATTAGCCATTACGTTCTCGACAAACGATGTTAATAGATGTTTTACCTTGAGCCAGTTGCGACTTCTCTTGCTGGGCTCATATCCACTCTCAGTCCCGTCCAACATCTTCACCATGAGACCTTCGCAAGATGCCTTGACACTCTCGTCAAGGAAAACTTGAATCTCGTCCAGCTCCTGGCCGTCCATGTGCGTAGCAAATGCGAATTCACCCTCAACTTGATTGAAAGCGGTTTGTAGAAGCTCACGTCGCTCGCGAAGGGCTTTCTCAACGACGGCTTCTCCGTTGAGATACAAGAGATCAAATGCAAACACGCAGACCTTGACTTTGACATCTTCAACCTTGACATCCTTCTTCTTGCGTGTCATAAGCTGCTGGAAGGGCAATACCTTCTTTTCGTCGACATCCCAAGCTACAGTCTCACAATCCAGGACGAAGCTCTTGGTATCAGGCTTGACCCAAGTGTGAAGTTTGGCCAGGATATCAGGGTACTTTCTGGAGAGATCTTCGGAATTTCTGGAGAAGATGCTAGCAACACCAGCTGCCGCCTCCTTTGCCGCGCCCTGACTCGCTTCGTTCAGTTCCTGAGGTGCATTCTTGGCCACATAGTGAATTTGTGCTCTTTCGCCGTCGTACTTGTACTCGCACGTAAACTTCTGCCCCTCAAATCGATCAAGAACTTCAGTAATGGCCTTGGTCGGTTTAGCCAACATGGGCTTCAGTGGTACACCAGGTCGAAGCTTGCAGTTATCTCGTAGCTTCATAATACCATGTTCAAGAATGGCGGGAATGATAACATCGTAACTGGGGAGCTCACTACATTTCGTTAGCATGTGGTTTTCTCGTTGACAAACCTTGCTTACCTGTAAACTGTCTTGAGAATTGCCTCACCCTTCTCCAGGTCGGTGGTACTAGGGGCCTTGTCCTTGGCGTCTGCTTCATGAGCAACAATAGCTTGAGCAAGAGAAACCAAGACAGTTCTCTCGGCAAGACCAAGTCTCAGTTTTCCTTCCAAGAATCGAATAATAAACTTGGCCTCACTTGGTCCACCCTTGTCCTTGGCAATATCAACTTTGCCGGTAGAGTTTGCGTCAGCTGCAGCAAGAAGCTTCTTTATACCATCAACCTTACGGCCCTGAGCGCCGTTTCCGGTAACGGTAGCAATGTTCATCAGGCCTTGATGGACGCCCCTGACAGTTAAAGGTTTGGGCTTGAACATAGTTCGCTGTGTTGATCGACTCTTCACAGCTACCAATCCAAGATCGCCAATGTCCTTCTGGTCAGCCTTGATCACCTGAAGACTTCTTCCGGTGGTTTCGCCGATAGCTTTCATGATCAAGGATTCGCCAATTCCAAGCTCGATACCAGCATAATCAGGGGCCAGCTTGTTGATCATCAGCAGGACAGTGGGTAGAAGATCATCAGGCGTCAGCCGCATGACTTGACGAAGAAAGAGGGAGCAATGTTCCATAATGATGAGGCGCTTGGTGGTCATCTCGACAAGCGAGAAGGTCGTACATAGAGCGGCATACGGAACAGGGGTACCAGGCTGCCAGTCGGGGTAAGGGTCCTTAGTTTTTGTCTTGAATTTTGTTTGAACCTTCTCGCGAGCTTTGGCAGTAACTTCGGGCTTCTCATCAGCATCCGCCTCATCTTCTGCTTCAGAAGCAGATGCATTTGAGGCTTCCTCTGTGGCAGACTCGGTTGTTTCCTCGGGGATGGGCTCCTTAACAGCCTTTGCTTTGGGCTTTGCTTTGGACTTGGCTTTGGACTGTTTTGGTGACTTCGGTGGTGGGCTCGACGACTTCGATTTCTTGGGAGACACAGATTCCTCTTTCTTAACCGGCTCTTCGATCATCTCATCATCCTCATCCTCTTCGACTCGCTTCCGAGTTCGTCGTGCTCGCTTGGTGACAGGTCCATCGCTATCGTCATCGACTTCCTCTTTCTTAATTTGGGTTGGTTCGGGTTCTGTTTTCTTTGAACGAGTTCGCTTCTTTGTTTCTGACTTCAATATTAGAACATGGTTGGCATTTCCAAAAACAAATCATTACCTTTATCTGAGCCTGGGTTTGACTGAACCTTCACATCAGCCTCCTCCTCCTCCTCTTGCTTCACTTCTTCCTTCTTGGGCTTGGTGCTGAAGGAAAGCTTTGTTTGCTGGGGAGCTGGCGCATTCTTTGCTCCAAAGAATTTGCTGTACGATAAAATTGGCCTTGGTCAGTAATTGAGTCTTGCAGAATCGAGGTTATCCCCCACACGCACCCAATTGTGCTCTGGCCGGACTTGACATACCCGAGTGTCGCTTGTTTAGGTGCCATGATGCCCAGATTCCGTGATGCTTTCAAATGTAACAAACACAGGTAGCGACAGGTTACAGGTCTGAGTATTAATTTTGAGGTGTTCTGGCGAAGTAAATGAGCAATTGTAAGCCCACGAGTCGAGCTGATACCAGGTAGCATGACGCGCCGGCTAGGCAACCTATCGCGTAAATTAATACCTGCCATTCGCGACAGCAGGTGCGACTCAAACGCGGGAGATGCCTGCAACACGTGACTCGGTTGCCTGGGACAGGCAGGACGTGCACTCGGGCATCTCTTAATCAGGCAAGGCGCTCATCAAATTTATTTAGCGCAGTTGGGGTTCTTGGAGGGTAGGAGGGGCGTCTGCAAGCTCTTGTGTCCTCGGCCAAGATAGACCGAGCTGACTTGACGATTTCATCATGTTGGAACATTCTGAGAAAAAATCTTGATATGAACCGCATTAAGACAGAAGACATCCATGAGTTACACATAAAAAAGCAATCCTGGGTCCTCGCCCTTCTCCATTTTCGGACCATGCCAGGCCTCTTTCTAGATAGATCATGGATGTATATTACAACAAGCAACAAGTGCTAGAATCATTATGGTGATACGATTTCGCTCTCAACCCCTCTACTGGAAGTAGTGGTTCTCCTCAGGAATACGTCCACGGATGTACTCGGGCTCGGATCCTCGGACGTAGATATCCTCGAACAGAATCTCGGGCTTGGCCTCGGGCGCAGCCATGGCCTCAGCAGCAGCAACCTCCTCGTTGACGTGGGCGCGGGCCTCCTTGTCAATCTTCTTAAGCTCCTCCTCGGTTGTGATCTCCCAGTCCAGAATCTTCTGCTTGAGTCCGGCAATAGGGTCGTTGGTGGAGCGCATGCGCTGGATCTCCTCACGGGTTCGGTAGGTGGTACCGGGGTCGGACATGGAGTGACCACCGTATCGGTAGGTGACGTACTCGAGGACGAGAGGACCCTTGTCGGCAGCGGTGTACTCCTTACCGTACTTGACGGCAGCCTTGACGGCGAGGACATCCATACCGTTGACCTTGAGACCAGGGATGTACTGACCACGCTTGTAGTAGTCGGTCAAGGCAGAAGAACGAGCAGCAGCAGTACCCATACCATATTTGTTGTCTGCGTGGTTGTTAATACTTTTTTCAGACAAACAGAAGTAATTGACTTACTCTCGCAACCAAAGAGAGCGGGAAGGTTCCAGAGCTTGGCCATGTTGAAAGCCTCAAAGACCTGACCCTGGTTGCTAGCACCGTCACCGTAGAGAATGATGGAAGCGTTCTTGTTGTTGTTGTACTTGTGAGCAAAGGCGAGACCAGCACCGACGGGAACCTGAGCGCCGACGATACCGTTACCGCCGTAGAAGCCCTTGGCGAACATGTGCATGGAACCACCCTTGCCGTATGAGATACCCTCACGTCGGCCGAGCAGCTCACCGATGATGGATCGGACGGAGGCGCCACGGAGAAGGGCGTAGCCGTGGCATCGGTAGGCGGTAATGATGTCGTCCTCCTTAGTGATGGCATGCTCAATACCAACGGCAACAGCCTCCTGTCCGGTAGACAGATGGCAGAAACCACGAATCTTCTTCTCCTTGTACAGACGATCGGCCGCCATCTCCATCTGTCTGCGGGATTATTAGCAAAGTGAGTCTTTTGGTCCCATGAATTGATGTTGCATACCGGGTGACAACCATCTCGCGGTACATGTCCTTCAACTCCTTCTTGGTCACCTCCAGGGTGTAAGGAGGGGGGTCCAGCTCATAAGTCTCGAAGCTCTCATCGCTGAGGTTGACTGAGAAAGGCTCGTCATCGGACTATTCGATCCCGGATATTAGCAACGAGTCGAAGGCGCATTGGGAAGAGACAAGGTGGCGGGCGAGGGCATTCCGGAGGACCCTGGCGGGACGGAAAGTTGCGCATTTTCACTTCTCACCTTGGGGACTGAGTGGCTCAACGACGCAGAGGCAGCGTCGGTGGTGACGGAGCGAACAGCGGTATAAGCGGGAGCGGCGAGCTTGGTGCGCATAGGCACAGCCCTGGGGAGTCGGAGAGCTCGAGACAACATCGTGGTTATGGAATTGCCGCTGGATCAATTGAGGGATCAGGACGTTGTCGAGTTGATAACTGCGACTTGGCTGGATGGAGCTCAGAAAAAGTCGCTGTTGAGCGGTTGGAGCGTTGAGCTTGGCCTCCAATTGTTGGTAGGCCTAGTCCGAGAGAGGCTTAGTGGGCACGTGATGTATACATGATCATGCTTGCTTCTAACGGTCATAAAAGATCAATTTAGATGTCTCTTCTTTCCAGAGAAGTCATATATGATACTAAATACATGTGTCGATTTCTAAACGTCTTTTGGCTTTAAACATTGACCATCTTGTCGCCATTTCACAACATTCAAGACCCTTCAACTACCGCATCTTTTCGTCGGTGTAATTCTCGCCGATGTGGGGCGAGATCCCTTCTACCTCCGAGCCACGACAATGGATTTTATTCCTGTAGGTCCCTTGGACTATTATTAGTCAGTCGGTCTTGCTTGTTGGCAGCCCCAATTAAGCTCAACGATTTTGTTCTCAAGATCAAAGCACAGATAAGCAGTTTCGGATGAGTATGGATTCGGGGCATAACATATTCTCCGGCATACATGAGCAAAACAACGCACATTATCTGCAGAGAAATACCGAGTCTTGTTGGTGGCCACCCTGTTTAAATAACGTCTAATCCTTCTATATGTAGCGTCGCTGATCTGGTATTATAACTGAGATAGCAATATCAAGAACCAGAATGCTATCTGCTTCTGCTTCTGCTTCTGATAAAATCAGGCCACCCTCATAAGTCAAAATGCAACTCCGTGTTCCGTTCCTATAGCTCCGGTTATTTCCCATAATTCCTGTCCGTATGGTCATAGTTCATACAGATTCACAATGTCCACCCATGACTGATAATGTTTTATGACCCGGAGGTGATGCAGCAACGCCAATAACATGCTTCCAAAATACCCTTATCGCCTCTACTGCAATTCAATAGAAATCAAACCATTGTGCAATGCGGATGACCGGATCCGTCTTGGATAAAGTGTCAAATCCATGTACTGTAAGCGCTCGAAATGTTGGCGCGCTCATGATTAATAATAATTTGGTCGCCATGGGAAAATTCATTCAAGATTCGAGTAGACCCCAGACTAGTCGTCGTGGAAGAACGTAACACCTTGTAGAGGGGCCGTTGATGGACCGGCGTCATGCGTGTCAACATCTTGGGCTGAGGCTTCTCGACTGGGGCCGGCCAGCGTTGGCTGTGAAGAGCGATAGTCAATAGCCATGGCACTCAACGGGCGACTGGGGTCGTCCTCCAGCACTCGCTGTTGAAGCGTGAGGGGGCGGTCGTAGAGCACCTCTTCAGGTGGTGAGAACGACCATACCTAACACAGTCAGCAATGTACTTGATGGGCAGTTATCCGGATCTGGCTTACCTCCATTACTGTGCGCCCTTGTCTCAAGGCCAGAGCAACACACTTCTCATCCTCAAAGGCAACTCTCCAGACAGCCTCACCTTGAGCGATGAGTTCTCGAACGAGATGTCCGGTCTTGAGATCCCATATCTTAACTCGGCCATCACTGCCACCACTCACGACTCGAGTATCATCAAACTGCAGACTTGTGACGCTATTATCATGGGCTGCAAGACGGTGAATCGGGCACATCTTCTCCAGCGACCAAACTCTGACTGATCCATCTGATCCGCCCGTAACTAAAGTGTCCCCACGCATCTGAAGTTGCCCAACAAGGGATGTGTGACCTTGAAGAATAGCCAAGCATTCACTGTTTGCGAGTCAGCAAGTGATATCAGTGCCTTTCAAAACGAATACATACCCAGATGTCGGGTCCCAGATCCTGACGTTTGTGTCTAGACTGCCTGTAACGACTCGTTTACCATCAAAGGCAATTGCATAGATCTGGCTGAAATGACCCTGCAAAGTTTGAAGACAGCGGCCTTCGGAAATACTCCATACCCGCGCAAATGTATCGTAGCTACCGGATACAACAATGTCGCCCTTGATCTCAAGACATCGGACACTAGACTGATGTCCGACAAGAACGTTTTTGCAGAGACCAGTTCGAATGTCCCAAATTCGCAGAGTGGTATCTCGAGATCCTGAAATCGCGGTGTTCGCATCCGCCATTTTTAAACATCTAACAGTCGATGTGTGGCCTCTCAAGGTATGTAGACAAGCACTATAATTTGTCAGTGAATGGTCAAAAGCGTATCACGTCTTTGCACTTACCCAGTCTTGAGGTTCCAGACTCGCACGTCACGATCACAGCCTCCACTGACCAATGTATCATCCCAGGGGACCATAGCCCAAACACCCATAACATGCCCTTGCAGAGTGCGTTGCGAATCCCCTTCGGTATCGAATACGTGGATCTTAGCATTATCAAGCGCCACAATGATATACTTGCTTGTTAAATGCAAGCTTGTCACAACACCACCTTCTTGTGTAATGTTTCGTGTGGTGCTGGTACCACCAGACCTCCAAGCAGCCTCTACCAAGTATCGTTGTTTGAAGTGAGATTTGTAGGTCCGTAGCCTGGGTCTGACCGACACACTCTGTCCATCAAAAGATCGGGTGCCCGAGGCATATGAGTAAGGGCGCGTGCCGGATAGGTTTACGTTGGTGAGGTCGGCATCAAGTCCATGAAGGGGCTGTGCAGAAGGTCTTGGGGAGAAATTAGGAGCATGCGTGTAAACCTCCGACAGTCGGCGTCCGTAGTCGTGTTTTACACACAGATTCTTCCATGTCATGTCGTCGCTCAGGAGATCTCGCCATCGCTTTGAAACCTGTGAGGCTCGTGCCAAAACCTTGGGGTCGTCGATAAAGGACAGTATCTGTATATCAAAAGTTAGCGAATAGGTTCAAAGCGATCGATTACAGACATCAAAGGGTCGCATACACGAAGACATAATTCGTCAGGAAGACTCGTGAATGGATCCTTCTTCAATAACGGGCTGACAAATTGATGAACGAAACTCAATTGTTGGCTTGTGCAGAGATTTAGTAAATCTGCCAAGACCCGGGTTCGTTGGGGACCGGAACAGTTCTTGAAATGTTGGCGAACTTTGGCGAGAAAGAAGTCTTCATCGTCGGCAGCATCACTCCAATCTGGTTGGAAATGCGATGGTCCCGGAGATGCGGCTGGCGTGGGAGGCGGTGGGGGCGAGCCAGTAAGTTGTTGATCAAAGTCTGCTGCGGGCGTTGACATGCTGGGAGTCGGGGGCCCACGCAAATGCCGTTGCTGTTCGGGCAGCTTTTCCAACCGGTGGTTGATCATAGGGCTGGTGGTGGTGCTAAGATTCATGTCGTCGCTGAGGGCGCTTCCGCGCCTTTCTGAAAAACTCATGGATCTTTGGTAACCGGCCATGGCCCGGTCAGTCTCCGTAAAAAAGGGAGGGTCAGAAGTTGATTAAGGACTTCAAAGCAGCTCAGAGATGTAGTTTAGGGTGCGATGAAGGCGGATTGGGTGGGTGACGGCCGATAATCGATATCGAAGATACGTCGAGGATGGATCGCGAGTGGGGGAAACGGAGAGCGAGCCGATGCGAGGCCTCTGCCAGCAAATCGTGGAGGATGTCAGCACATATAGAATTGAACAGGTCGCTAAGGATGGTCCTGGGACATTATTCAAGTGGTCGCGCCGGCATCAAGTAAAAAGGAGTTACAGATATTGAAAAAGAAAAGGGTGTAGGAAGTAGAAATCAACGGTGAATGGCGATAGTGACTAAGTCAGAGAGGGATTGTGGAGAGCCGAGTCGACAAGCAGATGGTGCGGTACAGTACAGTGCGGTACATCCAGGGACGAAGACTTGGACGGGGACGGGAATGCCTCTCTGGTTCTGGTTGTGCTCTCTGGGATCGCAATCTTGGCTTGAAGAAGACGCCTAGGACTGGCTGAAGACGTGGGCGCGTGGGTCTCGTCGGTTGCAGGCCTAGCACCAGCACCAGCAGGCCAAGGACAATGGCGGGATCGAGGAGGCGCTAAACGGAATTCGTGACAGTTCAGGTCCCTCTTTTTAGGAACCGTCCGCATCCCGTCAGTGGCACAAGGCAAGGAAAAGGGAAGGGAACCGCTGACTGCTTCCTTTTTGCAAGTCTCAAGAAGGGCTATGTCAGGTGTCGCCGTGACCAGCTTATGGATGTCTAGTAGGTACTGGGCTGACAAGGAGAGTAGGTGGGGGATAATATATGGTGTTGAAAGCGTCCAGCAGGCAGGGACAGAATACAAAGGAGAGTGAGATTGTCTTACCAGTGCAAATGGATAATTGGCTTGTCCGTCCGTCTTTCAGGCGCTGGAGTGGTGAGGTAAATCAAATCCCGGTCAGATGCAGAAGTGACGAAGAGAAAGAGGGCTGAACAGGGTAGAGGGAGGGATCAAATAAAAGAAAGAAATAGACAACCCAAAAAACCGTCCGCAAATGGAAACTTATTCCCCAATTCGAATTGCGTTCCTTTTGTTTGGGAGGTTAAAGGGATTCGACAGTGATGTGTTTGAGATTACGGACGGAGGTATTTGCTTGGGTGGTTCAGATATTGTATTGTTTTTTGGGCGGCAATAAGTAGTACTAATTAAGAAGGAAAGAACCTGTAACAGCACCGTACCACTCACTACCCGCTTGCCATCTCCTTTGGCAGTGATTCATTGATGCAAAGACATTGCATTTGCATTCCTCACTTGGTCTCCTTTCCCCTTTAATGTACTTTGATCTTGCGTCCGCAACCGAATTGACTTTACAACATGATATTCCAAAGTTCTGGAACGAGTGTTTCATTTCAACAAACGGTGAAACGGGGCCAAGTCTATCTTGTCCAGGAGGTCATAGCCTACCTGCTTTATATCCAACATCTCTACAGAGTGCTCATCAGATTACAGTGCTGCCAGCTTCTCTTGGTTCCTGCACAGTGGAGGCTGTGCGCGGTTCTCTGGCATAGCAGTTGCTATTGGTTCGCTCTCAACAGTGCGATTCATCCCATATCGAATATGTCAGTCATCGACTGCCGACTGCTTACAGCGTCGTCGTTCTGCGGCTCAAGGTGATTGATTTTAATGGACACAACGAATAACATGTGAGAAGACTATCGCGGAAACAGAACTCAGTTTAAGAATGGAAGGATGAGGTGTCTCCGCAGTTGAGATGAACTACAGCACTCACTGCAAGCAAACATGCTGCAAGACATCGCGTCCCTTCCCCTATCCAGTTTAGCCATGTGATGGGATGTGACACTTCAAGCGGTTCACGACAAGACAGGATTGGATGCTATTTGCATCGAGTGTGTTGACGAACCCCTCTTTACAATCTTTGGGCGATCAGGTGCAATATGTCGGAGCATTAATACGAGGTTCTATGTTACCTTGATTTATCACGGCTGCGTTGTGAAAGCAATTATACGTTGTTTGGGATTTGTTCATATCAGGCGAACAAATGCTGTACGCCACGTCGATGAATGATGTAGGAGGAGCTACATACCAAAGTCAAATGCGGATCAAGATTTAACAGAAACGTCGCCCAAGCCACGAAGCTGCCATGTCAAACAGCATCTGACGTCGCGCCCCTTGATCCAAGGAGAGAAAAGAAGACGTCGGAATCTTCATCAGAAGCGCCAATGGCGTCAACAGCCAAACTTTGTCGCTCCTTGGTGAACCGTCTGCCGCCCTGGCTATTTAACTTTTATAGCACCAAGCTAGCGGCGCATCATGCCTTGGAAAAGGCAGTGTGCTACTGTTAGAGGTCAATCAATGTACAGTACCAAATCTTTACCAAGACGTACATGGACGAAAAAAGGACCCTTGTCCTGCCCAAAGCTCGGCCCCTTGCTAGGTAGCAGTCTACTAAGGCATTGCATATCTTTCGCAAAGGCTACCAGTTTTGCTGTGTAAGCGGACTTGGCCGAACGCCTTCCTTGGCCCTTTCATCTCCCTATTCTTCATCGCTTGATCCAACGTGCTTCTATCTAGTGAGGCTGATTTCAAAGGTAAAGAGTCTGTGTTATAATTGATTGATATTGTTGTCATTGCTCTTTTCCCTCTATCATACATTCAATTAACAACAAATATCAAACCAAAAAATCCGATCGGCGAATCTGAAATCGCGGAGAATAAAACCCACACTCTCCACATCAAGAATGGACAGGACCCTCTCACTCCCCTGGTCAGTTTATGATTTAGCCTTGGAACACTTTGCGAATCATCCAATAATTGTCAGGCCACTTTATCGATTCTGTGACTATCCTAATCTAGTTACAGTCTGTGCAAGTATTGGTATTAGTTCTCCATGAAACATGAACAGTTTGAACATGGACACACAAACATAAACCATGCTCCAGGTAAGTCGATAGATCTCTGTTCGGATCAGACGAGATCGAAATCCAGGGCAAAAATGATTTTGCTTAACCGAATATCCGATGCCGATGATCCTCAATTTCTCACGGTGGCATACCATGGGTTTGTGCAAAAGCTCAGTTGAAATTTTGATATGCGAGTACTTGAGCCTCATGTTGACAAGCAACCACATAGCTAAGCGTCCAAATACACCTCGAATCCCTATTTATACACCTCTTGTAACCAAATGCGTCCAGATATCCCATATCAACCATATAAATCCCATCCCCTGATATTGTTCTTAATAACTCGAGAGTCGCTCGTAGGTCTATTTTAATCAATCCCTTTCACAACAGTTAAAAAGAGCTCACCGACTCCAACAAAAAAAAAACAGAAGGCTTTGAAAAGAGCCAAATCGAGCCATGACTTGTGAAATATGGCTTCACCACCCATAATCTAAGCTCCCAATATACGCGTCTTAGTGGTGATGGCCAAACTGCGTAAGAAGCGGCACCAGCATCCCGCCCACAGTGGCCAAGGTATCACGCATCTGCGGGCCCTTAGGCTTTCGCTGCGTCGTGACGCTGCTATCCCCATAGCCATTAAGGCCATGATCGTGTTGGTGGCTACCGCTGTCTTCTTGCATAGCATGCATGGCAACATATCTATATCAACGTTAGCGAAGGCTCATCTCATATCGCATTGACAAACTCACAAGAACGTGCCACCTGAGAAGAGAAGCAGCATGCCCGTCCACCAATGATCACTCTCGACCTTGCCACCACCCAGCAGTGTGATAAGTGACCATGTTGTTATCGCTCCAACAGGGGCAGCCAAACTGAAAACAATGAGATGTCCTCGAGCAGCTCGTTTTGATAGGCCCTGTTTGAGGAGAAGAGAGGTAAGACCAAAAGCAGCAGGAGCTTTGTGGATCATGATGGCTGCAAAGATGATGAAGCCAAGCTTCATGTCTGTAGTAGTCGAGGAGGCTCCCATTGCGATTCCGTCAGCTGCGGCATGGATAACTAAGCCCGTAGTCGTTGCCAAACTTCGCGCTCGTCGTGGACTAGGTGCCAATGACCCCAAAAACCCATCTGCTTCCTCGTCAACTGAGGCGGAATCGCCGTTAAGGTTGTCGAGGCTGATATGGCGTGTCTGCGGCGCAGAATGGAGACTCTCTGTTGCATGGCGAGGCAGTCGATCGACCAGGAACATCAATAGGAATCCTAGAATCAGGGAGAAGCCGATCTCGAATGTAGGAACCGCATGCGCGTGCTCGTGCTCTTCTTCATGTTCGTGATCGTGATCCGCTTCGTGGTCCTCATTGTGACTATGTCCGTCTTCTTTTCCAGTTTCTGTCTTTTCAGTCCCTTTGTTTTCTGAAGTGCTGTCCTCGGTGGTGTCTGCGGCCGTTGGTATAGCTGGGACATCGGCTGCGGCTTCTACGGCAGCATGAACATCCGCACGTTCAACTCGGGCATTTCCTGCTGCTGACTTCGCGACCCGACGAATGATTGCTTCAATATCCAATTCCTCGCCACGTTTTTGAATCGGACCTGTGCTAATCGTAGCAATTGATTCGGGAATGCCGCGTGCGAGAAGAGGGTGGTTCCAGGGGCTTCGGCGCACCAAGGTTCTGACTCGATGCATGTGAGCAGCCTCTGCAGGTGAGGTTGCAGCCTCGATTCCTTCGGGAATAATAACTATAAGTGAGGTGCCGACTAATATCCCTACACCAACACTCGATAGCAGTCGCAGTTGAGATGGAGAAAGCGACATAGACAATGGTAGCGCTCCGGCGAGGAACGAGCTATTCGACAAGTCAGCGGCCGATGTACAGGTTATTTGATTCGGATATCATGATCGCACGTACGCCAGAGCCATAACTAGCTGTGCACAATGTCAGTATTGGTGGTATTAATGGTATACGAGTACGACTTACGCATAAGCCTAAAAGGAGAAGTATCCCACCCATTGTAGGTCTGTTGTCGATCGAGGGTCAAATGGATATGCGCAAAGGATCGAAGTGGGTGGCAGAAGAGAAAGGAAAGAGATGACAGTGCTGACAGCTATCTACGCATGATGCGACTACCAGTAATTCCCTCCGAGCGTATTCCTGTACGCGCTTATCAAGGGAACAGGGTGCGATATCGACGGCAAAGGACGATGCAAGGGCGGTAATGTAGAGAGAGGTTGGGCGTTGGGAAACAAATTTATCTGGCCTCGGTCGTCAGACATCCATTGGAGGGATGTATTAGACTGAATTGATAGTCTCAGTGCTGGGCCAGTCCTGTAACGATTTGTTAACTGTCGATTGGTCACTGCGGGGCATTAGACCCTTAAATTCTCCCCTAAGACTAACTCGTGGAGACAACCTTGATTAAGGGGAAATAATGTCCAGTCAGTTTAAAGAGAATCAACAGTTGTTAATACACAACAATCACAAAGTTTGAAGGCCGTTGTTAATCTTGGAGATGGCATTACAAACTTTAACTTTACTCCTTCTAGCACTCAAGTACATATTTTTATGTAGGCTACGTATGTAGATACTAGCCATGGCCACAAGGGCTGATACTCATACTTGACATGCCTTCTCGTGGCTGGTATATCAGGATATAATTCCAGGTGATGGCGATGAGTGCTTCCGACGTTGTCAGTCATGTAGCATTGCGTAATAGTGCAATTGGATCCTGGTCAACCCAGCCTTGTTATGTTGGTTTGTTCTACTATTGCCATCTTGCAGTTAACAAATGATCCTGACCGGCGGGCCTACCCTGAATCTGTGCACCAGGTATCTCAAAATTGTCCACTTCAGCTTTCACATGTCATACGAAGTAAGGATCTCGCATGGCTTATTCTACCTTCTCTGTCAAGCTCATAGGCTTATATAGTATTTTAATTCATTTATGCACGTCATTCTCGGCCATTATTTCGTCCCTTTTATCTCAGAGGTTTTGTTCTTAATGGAGGTCCAAGTTATATAAGTCGACTTGGTGCTTCAACCAAATGTTAATTTGTCCGATCATGTGAAAACTTAACAAATCAAATGAGGTAGTTACTTTCATTGAATTGCAATCAATATGAACTGTAAGCTGTAGCTGTGGCTGTAGCATATCAGCTGGTTCTTCCTCTTAAACCATTTGCCTGGTATAAATGTATGGGACCCGTGCTTTTCTCAAACTTGACCCACTATCGAAACTTTCACTTACATCCTCCATTTCTCAACTTGCAAGCGAAGCAGGCTCGATGCCGTCGAATCATACGGCCGTCACATGATGGGGGAAGCTGAGCAATCTCCTCGAAGACGCCATATTCTCTCCTCCATCAATCCCGAGCAACATCGAAGCAGAAGGAGGAGCCGATCACCAAAGTCTCGATCTCCAGTTGACGTCAATCGAGCATCGTTGCATGATGGACCGCTAGAAAAAGAGAGTACCAGCGCCCGGCGCAACGATGACGAAGGAGATACCACAGCCCCAAGGCGCTCACGTCTTCGACTGAAGGACCATCACAGATCTCGTCGACACCGCGAGCGGGATAGCGAAGATGATGATGCTCGCAGACGATCGCATCGCCGTCACCACCGACGCCATCGGCGACATCGCTCACCTACACCGCCAAACCCTCATGAACCAGAACCCTTGGATCCAGAAGCGGCATTTCGAGAATCTCTATTCGATGCCATGGCCGACGATGAGGGTGCTGCATACTGGGAGGGTGTCTATGGCCAACCCGTCCACGTTTATCCTAAAGAGCGCGTGGGACCTACAGGACATCTCGAACAGATGACAGACGAAGAGTACGCTGCCTACGTACGGGAGAAGATGTGGGAAAAGACGCATGCCGGTTTACTCGAGGAGCGCGCTCGCCGCGAAGAAGCAAAGAAGCGCAAAGTCGAAGAAGATCGCCGTGCGCAGAAACTACAAGAGGACATGGATCGCAGCATACGCCGTGGCGAAGAGCGCAGAGAACGCCGGCGCTGGGAGCAGCGGTGGGAGGACTACACAACTGCCTGGGTGGAATGGAACGGTACGCCTGCAACGATAGCGTGGCCCGTGGAAGGCAACAGTCTGGAAGATGTCGAGGAGGCGACAGTGCGCAAGTTCTTTGTCAACGGGTTGAATCTACAGGATATCGGAGAGAAGGCCTTCGTGGCCAAGCTAAGAGAAGAGCGTGTGCGATGGCATCCTGACAAGATCCAGCAGAAGTTGGGAGGAGCGGTAGATGACGATACCATGAAAGGTGTAACCGCCGTCTTCCAGATCATTGATAAGCTCTGGACAGACAGTCGACCAAAAGCGTAATCGCGATACTATTCAATATACCCTCTACTCAACGAACACAACAAGCACAGGAGACCTACCACGAAGCCAACAATAGCAAGGAGTTACAATGTTACATTCTCAAAATATGGTTCGACTGAACTCCGGCTGTTGGAAGTGAAAGCTATTTTGGGAGAAGTAAGTTGCCCTTCGAGGAGATGCCTTCACGATAGGATGGTAACTCAGAACTCGACAGTTTTGGTTTTGGACAACTGAAAGCCAAAATAGCAATAAACCAACAGGTATATATATAATGTGCTCGATCGCCTCCTTTTTGATGTATAGAGAATGCTATTCTTACACGACTCATCTGTCATATGGCCAGTCATGCCCAGAACATCTGGTGAAGTTAGACGCGACCATACTCAGACCCAGATATAACACTCAAATTCTCATTTGCATTTGAGATTCTCCGGCTGTTGGTATTCATATTACCGAAGTGAGTCTCGATGTTAATAATCGGCCACTATGTGTTCACAAGATGCTTGAGAGGAACGTCGTTAATCTCAAGTACCCCTAGTTTGGCTAAATGGTCAACCAACATCACAGCCCCCGCCTTAGATACTATGTATAACACAAGCTCACGGGACTCCGCCACGACAAGCTGGAGTGAGACCACGGCTGAGTGAGCACAAGGGAGGCTGAAACGAAGGAAACGTGATTTCAATCGACTGATATACATACCTAAGTAGATATATGGAGGAATTGTATTCACCCTGCGTAAGCCACTGCATGATACTCGTATATATCCTTCTTAATATTGGAATGCGGCCCAGATATTAAATGGCCACCTCCTTGTTTGACCGAGTCAACACGACCCCCTACGCCTTATTGTTTGGGTTTTTAAAGAGTTGAACATTTCCTGTCTTGTTGTATCACTAGGAATTGTTTTTGTGGCGGCATTCAAGGCACGTATCGAATAATTAAGTCAGAACTAAGTATAAGGCCAGCCACACTGTTCAATAGTCGTTTGCGATATACTATAATCTAGCTTAAAAGAGCGATATAATAGACATCCGCCTCACAAGACTTAGACTAAAACATAACCTTAGTTTTGCAACGGCTTAAAGCCTAAAACGCTGCCAAGAGTGCTTCAACAGTCGATGCAAGTATAATTCACAGACTTGGAATTATGTTTGTGGGGAACTTCAAAGATGTATTTTAACGAAGCCATAGGCCTAAGCTCCAGGATGGATATGTTTGAGAGAACTACAGAGTAGATAGGTAGCTATCGCAAAATAGCATTCAACAGAACTGCATCCAACACAACCGATACCCTCCTTCCATTTTCATTATACCATCGAAGATAGATCAGCAACGCTCGCTGATCAATATCATGAATCCCGCTACATGTAATTCATTGCAAACATTTGTCGAATCAAGATGAACGACCGAAACCCCGTGAGGTCAGAGTTCGAAGTAACAACGTGAAGTCCGTTTCATTAATTGCTGTTTATTCTGTCATATCGCACAAAACCCATTTTACATGTTGACAAAGATAGCGGCACCGCCCATGAGAGCACCCATAGCGACGGCAGCGGTAGGCATGGCACCAGCGTTGTCATCGGTAGCACTGCTAACAGCGGCACTAGCACTGCCGCCGATGGCACCAATCTTGGATGTGGCATCAGCGATCTTGTCGGCAATAGAAGAGCTGGCAGCGCCGGTGGCAGTAGCGGCAACAGAGCTGAGGGAGTCAAGCTCCTCCTGGACAGACTCGGAGGCACTGGCGAAGGCCTCAGTGACACTCTTGAGAGAGCTGGTGTCAACGGTCTTGGATCCGGTCTCGGTGTCAGAACCAGTCTCGGTGTCGGATCCAGTCTCAGATCCAGTCTCGCTTCCGGTCTCAGCAGACTCGGTGACAGTAGACGCGTCGGTCAAAGTAGTGGTAGCACCGGCGACAGCAGTGGAGGCATCGCTGAGGCGAGAAGAGACCTGGTCCTCAATTCGGGAAGAGGCATCCTGAACGGCGGAGGATACATCATCGAGAATAGAAGAAGCACCTTCGACTCGGGAAGAGATGTCGCCAACGATGGAAGAGGGGTCAGGAATGTCGATGGACTGGGCCTGCGGTTTGTTAGTGAATGGATCTTTGGTTTCGATACATCGAAAAGAGCATCATACCTGAGCGTAGGCAGTGAGGGCAGCGAGGAGGGCGACAGCGGAGTACTTCATGATGTCGGTTGGTGGTGTTGATAGCTGCTTGACTGGTAGCGAGTTGATTGGGATTCGGTGATCTGATCTGAATTCGATAGCAACAGTGGATGAGAGGGAGGAAGGAAGGAAGAGTAGAAGAGAGTCTGGAGGTCAGGGCATCTTATGTACGTAAACAACCCATGCATGTTGTTATGCCATCAGTTTGTCTACACACCTAGACAATGACTTATATGTGCACACCTCTTCACCCCGGACTGTCCGCCCTTAGTCCGGGGCTTGGCGATTCGTATGTTGGAACAGTGGAGGCATGTCTTCATACATACTTAGGTCATACTGGTACGGCCAGTGGACTGTAATTGTACCTGAATCCCAAGTATGTATGTCCGTGCCCGGGCAGTCAGGTTTGTTTCTGACACTCGATTGATGTCAATCATGGCCGCAACCAACCGCAGCCGCTAGCTGGACACCATTTACTGCGCTGTGCTTTACTGCACTGCACTGTACTCGGTCTGTGCTGCAGTCGTTTTCAAGCTTCAAGCTGTGTTATGTCCGAATTGAACATTCACAGGCTGTGATGCTTTCAAAAATAGGTGTAGCACGTATATGAATGGCTTCCTTCAGCTGCGCCTTAGCTTATGCAAGGCAGCATGTACCGAGGGGAGAATCCTATGTTTCAGCTCAGCCCACACATCAATCCGGAAATAAACAGCAACAGCTCAGCAGAACTTGACTGGGCCTTTTACAAATGTTGTGTTAACTGCCCGCGTGATGCTGAGCCTCAAGCCGACGCGGCATGCAGTGAACCCCAGCAAAACCGTCGGTGTACAGACACCCTTGTCTGGTATCCGTATGAGTCGCGGACAGAGCATAACAGGATCCTCGCTTGGAGCAGTTGTCCGGTTAATTACCCAGTTCGTTCAATGAAGACTAATTGGAGGCTTCGTTAAATGATGACATTACGAGAGTCAAGCTCGCGAGTACCTGCATAAGATTCCGCAATCAGGGGTTCGGTAGCGACCTCGCTTTTCGGTTTCAGAAAAACCGGTAATCGAGCAGGATATGATATCGAAAGAAGAACTAAAGAGTTGAGAATGATGAGCCGTCTCGTATGGTATAGCTTGGCTGCCAGGTATACCCTGTAGCCAAGTACGGACACACTGTATTGACTATGTGCCATCATCATCCATCGCGATTCTGTGCATATGCCGTGCCAGACTCCAGACAGACTAGCGCAGCCCCTGGGCAGTTGCAGCAGTATGTACTGTACGTTAATGCTCTAGCGGTGGGGATTTGTATACGAATTGAGGCGATCTTCCTGGGATCAAGATCATGTTGAAGTTGGACGATTTGGTTGAAGCCGAAATTCCGTAAGGATTCAAAAAACTTGATCTGACGTTATCAACTGTGGAGTTGTCTTAACCTCAATATACAAGGTAGCACCTACACTGAACGCATTTACAGTTGGACTGAATAATTGCGCTGCATACCTACCAAACAAGGCAAGACAAGGTTATAGTCAGCAAAGACAGGCATCGAATGAGGAAGGGCATGCAGAGAGAGAGGTACAGCACTTGCCTGCCTCTGCCATCAGGAGTAAAAGCAGGCAGGTGCCTCTTCTGAAGGTGAAGGTTCCCTTCCCTGAACGTAATCATTGCTG
Source organism: Fusarium praegraminearum (assembly GCA_002093855.1). Taxonomy (NCBI): domain Eukaryota; kingdom Fungi; phylum Ascomycota; class Sordariomycetes; order Hypocreales; family Nectriaceae; genus Fusarium; species Fusarium praegraminearum. The sequence goes on along the minus strand of LXHY01000018.1, from coordinate 49,711 downwards.
ACTATTTGCGTCACAGTGGGGTCCGGGAAGATCCACACTTTGTTTACAGAGTACAGGAACTCCGTAGTACTGGTTGCACTTTCTCCTTCTTTGTTGCTGGTCCTGCTGATGGTCCTGCTGATGCTGATGTTTGCTGACGGGGGCTGTTTTGCGCTGGTTTAAAGCATGAGCCTTATGTTGACTAAGATCCATGTCAACCATCCTCTTATAGGTCACAGGATTCTCTTGGAACTTTCCGACCTTGAAATAGTACAGCACAGAAGTTCCCCAGATCATTCAGCAGCAACCCGTCAACAGTTCAGCTCTGAGGCCAGAAGCATTGACGATAATACAGTGCAGTACAGTATACTCTGCAGTGTAGCAGGAGGTATTAGGTATGGAAGCTGCCTGGGCTTTGTCCTATGTTCGTCCTAGACTCCGTACAACGCCATCGTGCTTTTCAAATGTCCGGCACTGTGCTTTATATCCTTCACAACTCGTAATTACAAACAAGCCCCATCCCATCCCTACCTTGACAACCTAGACGATATCGTGCGTGGCGTAATAAACAACCTACAAAAGATGAAACAACTCACTAACCCAACCATCGCGGACCAACTCCTAGCCCTAGCGGAAAACCTTACCTTCCCCTCCTTCTCCCTGGAGTTCCTGGATGGCACTGAAGCTGAAAAGTTAAAGTTGTGCCAACAACTGGATCACTACAGAGTACCTACTATTTACCTGCCAACCTAAGGATCGACTGATGTAAAACTATGCAATTGTGGGAACTACCGCTGACAAGGGAGCACTTTTGCGTGTGACTTAGTCTAAAACGGACCTTGTCAGCATCGTATTTGCAATTGTCCTAATATTCGGCAGGCTAACAGGCAATCTCTTAGTCAAAAGACCAGACCGTTTGCTCCTTAGATGCTCGTTTCCAGGGCGAATCCCGATTTCGCTTGCATAACGACTGACTAGAAGGATTGCCTTAGTAGGGAGCTGATCCTCTTTGCCTCTTCCTTTCTTTTCTTGTTTCTAGTACCTGAGTCCCTGAACGCGCGGCACGCGACACACGACACATGGAACAAGCGTAAACTCATTAGCTCATTGCCTCCCTTGGCAGCGTCAACGGTTGGAAACACAAGCAGTCAGCAATGGATGGAGGACAATGAACTGAGCATCTCTGAAAACTCATGCTACAACACCGTGCCAATCAAATCCTGCTCTTCTCTGCGCGAGACGAGAAGCATTGGCCAGCTTGACCGATTCACATTTCAACCAACAACTCACTCGACCCAGTAGCATCAAAGTACCATCATGGATGTCCGCTCACAACGCAATACATATCCACGTACTCTTACAGCTTGTACTCGGGCGCCACCCAATCCAGAAGCTTGCCTTGTCGTGTCCGGCTTGGTCTCGACGCCACACACGCCCCTAGGTGTTCCACTTTGACTCCAGTTCTCTCCGTGCTTCCATAACATCTCGTTGCCATAACCCCGGCTTGGCACCTTGGATCTCCATTACAGCATAAAGTTGCCTTGCTTGACAGTTTTGATCAGTGCTCGCCAAGCCCATACCAAGCATGGCATTCGATTACTCCAACAAGTTTCCCTGCTTTCTCGGCCTGCATTGCTCTCGATCGAGATGCAGTGCATAAGTGGGCTGATGAGGTCTCAAGTCCCGTCCCGTTCCATCTTCATGACTGTGACGAAAGGGGGTTCTTTTGCTAGTGAGACAAGCAATAGACAAGCTCACGGCTACTGCAGGCAGATCGACCGTACAAAGAAAATGCAATTGGAAGAACCTCAAGGGTCTGCGTCCTGGTCACGCTCTTGTGTATTCAATATTCATCCTGTAGAAAGTATTGCATAGTGTCGTCAAAGGCTCTCTCCCGAGTACCGAGACAATTCCGATTGACAAAGACCGTTCATTTGAACATGCCTTTTTTCAGTTCCTCCACTATTTCAGCCGCCTCCAGCGCACTGCGGGCTTCGAAATCATACCGTTTACTTTCCGTCGCTTTGTACACAATAAGCTATTTTGGGCATGTTTAGTCGTGAACGGCCATGAATTCTCGAATGATAAACTCACCTTGACGTTTGTGGGATGCTTTCGGAATACTTTGCATCCAACTACGTTGCTGAAGTGCACTGTCGTTGTCTTACCTGAGCCGTCTTGTAATGCCTTACCGCCAGACGCTGGCATGATGTGTATATATTCGCCATCTATTACCAGAATACGTTCGCTCATGCCTACAATACGCATTGGCTGTTTTCGCCAGACAGTGTACTTCTTGTAACTGGCGTTGCTGAGTTCATCTTGCTTCATTGACTCACGTGCCAATGGATGGCTACCAACCATTGGTGTTTGCGACTTCTTGCGCTTTTGCATGGACTGCTCAGCTAGCGGGAACGTCTTTGGCGATGAACTGCTAGGCGACCCAGCCATCGTCAACGGGCCATCGGTTGCAAACCGTCGCCGGTACAACTCAAGATCCGTGACATTTCCGATGGACGATACAGGTCGATCCAACATGACGACAGCTCCCGAACTGGGTAGTTTCAAGACATGGTTGGCCTTATCAAGCTGCCTCTTTCGGCAAACCACATCCAGCACCTCAGCTAAGTATGTATCTGTCATCACATCAAGTGTTACCATCTGGCCTGGAGCCACGTCTGCCGACATGATATGAACTCGAAGCAGCTTCTGCTGTCCTCTGGATGTGTTGGGAACCGCAGCTGGTGCCTGCGGCATATCCGCCGGAGGAGCATTTGATCTATACGTCGTTGTGACAATGGGATTCTGCCGTGGCCGATCTGAAAGAAAAGAGTTGACGTTCGGCCCTGGAGTACCCCGAGGGGTAGCATCCGCATCTGGCAGTGCAGAATCAAGAGCTGCACCGCCGCCACTGTCTTGTGAAGTTACTGGCTCTTCTTCCTCGTCCTCTTGAGGCGTCAACGACTTATTCTCAAGATATCCGTCCTCTGAAGCCTCTGCCAATGCAAAGTCGTCGTAGGCGGTTGAATTTGATCGCATGCGCCCTCCTCCTCGAGCGGCAGCATTGTTTACGGTCGTGAAAGACGTCAAAGGCTTGGTCCTCTCAAACGGAGGAAAGTCATCATCGACCTCACCACCTTCTTCAACCATGCGTAGAGTCCACCAGTTGATATTGAGTTTTCCCTTGGGTAGAGGGGGATCCAGCTTTTCCTCGTTGTATCGGTACAGACTCAAACCGATGAGGTCCGCTACTGTCACTACCCTCTCAGCACCTTGGCCATCATGGACGCGTGGCCGTATAAGAACCTGGAATGGCTTGCTTGGCGTTTTTGAAAAAGGGGCATATATACGCACGGCAATAGACCCCTGGGTGCCTTGGCCGCTGAAATGTGCAAATTTCTGGAATGGTATGGATGACTTCTTGTCCTTGGCTTTAAGAGCGGCTGATAGCAAACTCTTGGGCTGGGCAACGCTCAATGGTCGAATCATACTCATCGGCCTGGGAGGCGGTAGCGTTCCAAGGACAATGGGATGGGTGGGTGGCCTCGATTTGCGAATTGTAGATTGTCGTACGAAATTCTTGGGTGGTGTTCCTACGACCTGGCGGGTAGGCGACGCGTTAATGGCGTTCTCTACTCCGTCAAGAATTGATGCTGAGTCGATACTCTCGGCGTAGTCGTCAGACATGTCTGAAACCTCGTCAGAGTCCTCTTCCTCCTCTGGCAGGAGGGAAGTGTCTGCTCGCTGGATGCCGGGCGTAGGCTCCTCCATAATCCTAGCCTGAAGCTTTGCGGCTCTTGTTGCAGCACGCGCAGCCTCTCGGTATCGTTGCACAGTCGGAATGTCGGTTTCGTTTTCGGATGATATTTCACTACTTGTGACCGTGTCCCTACGAGCCCTCTCCTGTACTGTACCCAACGCTGACTGTGAGCCTCGGCGAGGAGCCCTGGGCGAAACGGTTCCAACCTGACGAAGATTCGTGTTTTGCAGTGGTGAGGAGCCCGCTCTGTTTCTGACCGGCATTTTGGCGAATTTGATCTGCTGCGCAGCCCTTTGGTCCGTATCGTCGTCACTCTCGTCGCTCAAGTCACTGCTGTCTTCCTCTTCCATCTGCTCGCGACGCCTGCGTCGCCTGGTAGCCATTCCTGGGCCCATGGTGTCGGATCCGGCCGCTGTGAGCATGCCGCCATCTTCCTCCCCGTCTTCGAGCGTGAGTCCAGCTTGCTTTGGTGCTTGAAAATATTCAGATGCGATCGCGGTGGGAATTGGAGGTGAATGTGTGCGCTTGTGGTGGGAGGAGTTCGGTCGCCAGCCCGCGGCTTTGAAGGGAGCCGAGTTTATGAAGCCATCGTTCACGTTAAGAAGTCGTTCTCCTACGCCGTCTGCGATTTCGTCAAGATAGCTCGTGCGAAGTTGATAAGATACGAGTCTAAGAGCAATGTCAGTTTACCAGCACGATACTTGGCCTGCGATTGGGACGCACTCTTCAAGTTGAATGACAGACATGATGGCGGCTTCGATGTTGTGAGTACCACAGCAAGATGGGTTGAGTAAAGTTGAGAAACGAGTGAAGTCTTTCACATGTTTATCCGATAGAGCGATTACCTAGATAAGTGTAACTTATTAGATGCCGTCTCTATCATGTTAGTTATGCGACAAGCAGTGGGGTTGAAGGTATGAAGATAGTAGGGTAGTAGTAGTAGTTCAGAGCCTCATTAGATTGGATGTGGCTGCATCATAAGCACGGGCCATTGACGAGACAGAAGTGGATCCATCTCAACTTCATGTCGCGAAACTCAAGTTCGCGATCCTTTTGCATCGTTCTTCTGTTTTAGATTCAACAATAAATTACTGAATACATTCAAGCGAAGCACCATGGGTCTCGTAGACTATTCCGATTCTGAAGGCTCAGGCTCTGAAGCCGAAGTTCAACTCCCCGTCAAAACCGCACCCAAACAAACCGCATCATCCAAGAAACCTTTCCAAAAAGTCGTCGATCGATCCAACCCAGGCAAAATCGTGGTCAGCCTTCCGCAACTTACAGACGACAAGGCGCAGAGCCAGGAACCCGCAGAGAAGAAGATAAAGACCGGCGGCAGTGGTGGTAGATTTTCTGGTTTCAATTCCTTCCTCCCAGCGCCTAAAAAGGCAAATATACCCAAGCCTGCAGCATCGAGCAGTGCGTCTACAAGGTCGGCTTTTCAGTTCAAGACAAGCGCTGCGCCAGGGTTCAGCAGAGACGCAGAAGATGACCAGAAGACATCAAACGATAATGCTTCAGGAAACGACAGCGGGCCGGCATCGAAGGCTGCTCCGCAACCACACATCCCTGAAGGACAGAAACCCGCCGACGAAGTTAAGCTTGTGGGCAAACCATTGATGTTTAAGCCTCTATCAGTAGCGAGGAACCCGCAGAAGAAAAAGAAGCTTAATTCGGGGATGGCGAAGCCGATACAGCCACCCAACACTGGATCGAAACAAGCTGAAGCAGCGGCACCTGTGCTTGCTCCAGCAGCAGCCCCAAAGAAGGTCTCCCTGTTTTCCATGCATACAGAAGAGCCGTCCGAGCCTGCAGAGAAGACATTCACTGGCGTTTACGAGCCCATGTTTGCGACGACAGAAAGCTCATTGGCTTACGACGAGGGAACGTACGGTGACTACGCCAGCCATGCGCAAGCTGGCCCGTCAGCGACCACACTACCGGGGTCTGAGTCCTTGGATACTGTAGTCGAAGACCTCAACCTGACACCAGCTCAGCAACGAGAACTCTTTGGTCGCAATGGTCTTGGTAACCAGGCAGCCAAGAAAGTTATCAACTTCAACATGGATAAAGAATACAGACACAACGAGGAAATTCGAGCTGCAGGAGAAGAGCAAACCCACAACCCTGTACGGGCGATCCAGGGAGGAGGAAAGCACAGTCTGCGACAACTGGTCCAGAACGCGCAGAGCCAGCGCGATGCTCTTGAGGACAGTTTCGCCAAGGGGAGGAGCAACAGAAAGGAGGCAGCAGGCAAATATGGATGGTGATGATAATAATAATAATGATACCCCGGTCTTATACAATGCATTCAAGAATGTTGAATAAAATTGTTCTTTGTAATTTTCAATCTGCAGGTGTCTCCTGCACAGATAGGTATACGCTGTCTACATCTAACCCAAAATAAACAGACATGAAGCATACATACATTGTACATATGATTGAACCTAGGGGGTCTCAAAGGCTGAACCGCTCGCCATGGAATTCGACTCCGACCTGAGAAAAAGAAGCGAAATAAGTAGAAGATATCAAAAAGTCTCAACTCCAACTTTGCGACCGCTTTGGAAGGCGTTATCTGCCAACATGAAACCCCATTCTCCTCGTGTTGTAGGCGATATATCGTCATAGTCGTGTGGCGTCATAGGCCCAAATCCTGGTGATCCTGGACTCATGATAGGCGTTGGCGTGAGAGGGCTGAAGGCACTTCGATTGACCGGTCCTGCAGTTAGGATTTGGTCTATCGTTGAAGGCGGCTCCCACTGCTGCATGGTGAAATATAACTGATCCGTTGGTCGTGCTGTGCGATCGCCATCTTCCTCTTCCACAACATCGACCTGAATGGGCACCTGGGCTGGAGCCTCTATTTTTTTGGGTTTTGGTCTGAGAAGAGGCCCTGGAGTGAAATTTGTCTGCAGCTTGAGCAAGGGCTTCGGTGATGGCGTTTTGCCTTTGTCTGCTGTGATGTTTATCGTGGTCTCGCTTGCCTCCTCTTCTATATGGCGTTCCTGGGAGTCGCTGATAGGCTTGATGGCCGGTTCGGCGAAACTTGTGAGGCCTGCGATTCCACCGTGCTGCTCGGGCCCACCATATGCTCGTCGATACATGCGATCTAGATCGACCAAGGCGGAGTTCGACACGCTCAGCCAGTCATATGATCGAAGGATGGCGGTCTTGGAAACCTTGGTGCCGTTGGTTGCCAAGATGATGCGCCTTAGTTCGTCGACGGCGTCTTCAAGGCGGAGCGGGGATTTCGTTTTCGAATAGCTAGAAAGAGCACTTTTGAGGCTATACAGCCTGTCAAGTGATAGTACAGTGAGGCCCTCCGAGCAGAAGAGAACCTCATTCTGGATGATGGAGCTATGTATGAGTTGGTTTGTGAGCCCACAGGAAGAAGGCCTGACGGCGGGAGAGAGCCACTCTGAACTGTAACATATTAGTCGGAGCCTGGCCGTTTCTGGTTTTGTTTACATACCCAAGAGCGAACTTCTTCTCCGTTTTGGTCAGTATGTTGTTGAGAATCTTTTCGGATTTGGGGTTGAGCTCGTTGGTGTGGATGAGCCGCATACCGAAACCTGACGACGCATTCATCATGGAGCTCATGGTATCTGTGGTCGTTGATGATGCGGTACACGGTGTCATAGGGGGAGGAGACAAGGGTGTAGAGGGCGACAGAGGCCACTTGAACCGAGGGCTGGATATCTCGAGTGGAGGGACCTGGCCAGGCGAAGATAGCCCACTTCGCGGCGAGTCCATCGATCGAAGAGATGCTGAAGAACCCTTCTTCATCAATGACTTGAGCCTAGAAACGGGGCCTTGAGAGAGGTTGAGGCGAAAACCAGGAGACAAGGTCGTTGGGGTGATCGGGGTCAATAGACCTTTGGGTGGAACAACAGATGGGAGTTGGTAATCTCGTCGAGCGACGACAAGCGTGATGTGTTGAGACTTCCGAGCAAGACAAGACGATGCGTACTCAAGAGCAGGTGCCATATTAGGTGGCAAATGGTGGGCGTCGAGGATGGAGGTACCAGCCTCGAGCGGAGATGAGATCCGATCCTTGAGCGACATGTTGAAGATGCCAAGTCGTGCGTCAATGAAGAGGACGACTTAGACAGACTGCTCGATCCGGTATGATATGGAGCGAATACAACAAACAGACGACGAGCAACACTGGGCAAGAGAGGAAGAAAGACAGAAGAACCGAATCGAGCAAAAGCCGCACAGCAGCTGTGGTTATCCTTCTCAAGCCTGATATCGTGAAACCGTCGTTGTCGAGGTGCTGCATCAAAAAAGTTTCAAGAAGAGAGAAGATGAGTGGTAAACAAGAGTATTAAAAGATATGACACCATCCGCTTGAGCTTATTCTTCCCCGGATAGCTCTAAAAAAAGAACGGCAGGTTGTTTATGTTTCATTCCTCAGGTGGCCCTCCCAACAGGCCCGCCTGCCTAATATCCCCGGTGGATGGGTGACATGAAACGGGATGATGCCAAGATCAGTTAGGCTCCGAACCCAAAGACTATCTCAAGCAAGGGCAAACGCAGCATCGCAATTCAAGAGAAGCGGTGTTTCTTACTGTGATGATTTACATGCGAGTGACGACCCGCTGTAGATTTACCAAACAAGCTTAGTTGTAAGGATATGGGCGGCTAACGTGCATTAGCGGCCCTCGGCTGCTATTTCCAGAGGCTGGCGGGGTACCTGGAACGCGATAGGATTGGCCCGCGTCAGCCTTGCACTTAATATAGAAGATGGTTGGCGGCCAGAGACGCCATCTTAGTGGCTGCATGCGTGTGAGTGTGACAGACAACCTTTGAACCTGCAGAAGTGATCGAGCAGGGAATCTTACTTCTTCATATGTATAATAAATAACAGGTCAACAGCAAATATTAACTCTATCGAGGGATGAAGCTATATCGCCGCCCTTAATCTATCATGAACTTTCCTAGACGTGGCGTATCAGATCTTGAGCATGGTCCCTTGTTCTAAAAACAGTTTCTTGCATCCCTGCTCGTCACTACCGCATTGTGTTCCTGCGTTGTTCCCAAGATCTCGTCTCTTGATCTCGGTAGTCATGTTGCAGACCAACGGTTCTATTTCTTGGGTAACAAAATTACCACCCTATGCGTAAGTAGATATCCTCGATATCGATCTCAAGTTAAGGTTAGTTAGTACCGAAGAATATGTCACCAAGCCGAATTATACCTTGAGTCTCTCTCCTGTAATCATCGTCTAATAACTACCCTGTTCCATTGCTTCGCTTCGCTTCGCTGGACTGGGAATCAGATTCAGCTCGTCACACTTCAAAACGAACCAATTGTTTTCTTCGTTTCGTTTCATCCCATTAGAAATGTTTCTAAACTTGTAAGTTTTCGCAACCACAACTGCTTCGTAGTATTTGAGCTAGCACATTCGGCCAGAAATTTGGCCATGTAGCCAAAGATAGTAGCTTTCCCACCAGCCGCGGGCCAAGTTCCATTAGTTCCTTCATATGACGCCGTTGCTATTCGGGTGTGTTAAATTTTCTAGACATGTCACATCAAACATGCATCGGCTACTCATAACAGGTAGGCAGATTTGCTTGTCAATAACAAGCCGACTCATCAGCTAAGAAGAAAGCAACACCATTCGTTATCATCGATCGGCTTAGCTCTTGACCTCGTCGTCAGTGTCATGTGTTGCCATTTTATTCAACCTTCCTTCGCCGTTTAGCCTTATACCCTCTTGCCCTGTACGCCGCCACTCCCTGCTATGCATTTGTGCCCCAGAAACACTCGTCTCTGCCATCATGACTGTAACATGGGCACCTTTAGCTCAAATAAGCCGTTGATCCGCGACTCGCTCGTTAGCCAGAGTCTACTGGATGCACTGAAGCCCAAAACTTAAATAGAGAGAGGAAAAAAGAAACACAGAGCCTCGACCAACGTGTTTGCGTCCACGCTAGAGAGCAATTCTATGATCTCCTCTGAGCCATCTTCACCACCGTAACACCTGCTACATACCGTGTAGCTCCTTTACACCCGGAATGTTCATTTCAATGTCATCAATCTGTTCAGATGATCCGCAGGATCCTTCCCAGTCTTTAACCCAACGTCAGCCGTTACCAAATGTCTGCTATGACTGTATCAGAGTCACTGAATGACTGTAACATACCGGTCCCGTCGTCTTCCATGTCATCAACAACAAGCTTCCGTAAAGGATCGATCACATCTATCATATTTGTTAGCCATTTGTCAAGCACAATATAATGCATCTGACTCACCATCCTGCAGTTTGCAGAACCTTTTGTCTGTATCACTCTGCTCATTTGAGCTCACATTTACCACCGCACCGCATTGCTCGATTACGTCAAGGAAATCGGTTGCAATTTCTCGACCAAGGTTAGCCCGTCTGCGGACGTGGTGGTCTTTGAGGTACTCGAGACACGCGATTCCGACCTGCTTTGCCGCCTTCTCAATGGCATCTCTGTCACAACAGATACTTTCGTTGTTGGCCGGGCTGCGACCCTTCAGGTTATCAAACAAGGTGCTACTAAGAAATCCCTTTGTGGTGGACCGCATTTGCTGATCAGACCACGCGAGGAGAAAAGGTACCCATTCTGGCACTTGCTTCAGGCTGTACGAGCGAACTGCCCCAGCAAACTCCTCGTCTTCTCTTTGAAGGTTCGCCGCCACCATGAAGAATCGTACAAAAAACACACCCTCGTTATTCTGTAGACTTCTCGCCTGTGTCAACATATGCTGCACTATTTCCAGGGCGTTGTTGAGGTTGCTGGTACTGTCGAGGTAGGGAATGGCCGCCCGCAAGAACGGATCCATAGCCTGTGTTGAGGTTTCGCCACGGAGACATTGTTTCAATGTTGAAAGGACCCTATCATCGACTTTGTCGTCTAATCGTACCAAGTGGCGTATAATAGCATCGGTGAATGCCGGCATCTGATCAAGGGCAAGGAGTTTCTCGACAAATAGACTGGTGTGAGAAGCCGTGTCTAAACCATTGAAGACGAGAGTTACCTCATTTGATGTCCAACGGAATGGCCCGGCTGTCTGTGTAAGACGCTCTGTCGGATCCTCTTCGATCGAGTCAGTTCCAAGTTTCCAACTCATACTGCTTATCAAGTGCTGGACGAGGGCAATGATTGATGTATAAGGAGGGGGCTTTGGACTGTTGTTTCGTCGAATAACACTGTTCATCATTTTGGCCCAGACTCCACTGAGTTCTTGTAGAGGGTCGGCCGAGATGATCCGAATAGTCCTTAGCAGAAAGTCTGTAGCCAATACACGTCCAGTTTCACGATGGCCCAGTTCAGCAAAACCTAGAATTGCTCCGAAATACTCGTCCCAGGCCTTAATGTGGACGTGGAAGTGTTTCCAAAGATAATCGAAAATGTGCATTACTCGATCGATGACAGAGTGACAAGAAAAGTCATGCCGATCAAGGTCTTCATCTTCATCGGAATCCGAGACTGAGCTGTACGACTCTTGCGAGTCATAGATATTGGGGAACGCCTCCGATATCTTCTTGATTGCAGTGACCAGAGCTTTGCAAGTGAAGCTTCGTACTCCCTGATCCGGGTTGCGTTGGAGCAGCATGCGAAGTGCGTTGGGGTAATGATCAAAGTAACTGTAGAATGCAAAGGCACAATAAGGGCAAGATGTGATCGCACCCATCAGGTCTCTACAGTACGAACCGAAATGTGGAATGTCCCTTACTCTCGTGACAATTTGGTCCAGATGGCCGAGTAGCGTTCGCATGGCCGAATTCTGGAGTCCATGCTCCTGCTGAAATTTGCACATGAAGTCGTCAGGACTCAGGCAAGTATCAGTTGTGTCCACAGGGCCACAGCATAGCAGGGATTGACGGAAGAGGGTCAGAACGAGCCCAGTGTTGGTCTCGTCATAGACACAATGACGACGGAGGATAACCGTATTTTCGACCGTAGTATGGTACTTGAGCTTTTCCGGTACTTCGACGCGGAGAGGCGCGGGGACGTTGAGGCTCATCATATTTTCCTGCTCAGCACGTAGGGACGATGCGCGTTGATAAAAAAGCATATATGCACTGTAATTTCTGTCGTACATGAGGCCGTTTGAGTCGAGGGGGGGACGTTGGTCTGTACCGCCGAATGTTGATTGTTCCATTTGCGCTAGGTCCCATGGAGTTACCATGTCGTCGTTGAATTCAACCCAGCTTGGACGATCAACGGAGGAAGGACGCTCGCGGATGTAAGAGTAGTAGTGCCCTGATTCGGCGGTACCCGAATGAACGAGCACACCGACCAGTTCAAACATATCCTCCTCGCTATCACTCTCTGGGTTGCTGAGATGTTCGATGGTGTATGGCCGCATGTCGACCCGACTGGGGAACGAAAAATAGTCATTGATCTTGCTACGTTGAAGGGTACGTAGATTGAAATCAAATCTCTTCAGGTGGAAGATGAGGTTTTCCGGGACGTCTTTGATGCACGCTCTGAGATTTGGTTAGTCAGCGAGGAAGGAAGTAGTTAGGAATAGGAAGTACCTTTTCACCGCATCAACATGGCGGTCGCACGTTGAACATTTGTACTTGTTGTCTATTTATCTGGTCAGAATGTGACTTGGCTTTCACAACGAAGACGTTGAGCTTACCTCCTTCCATGACCTCACCGTCCACATACGCCTGAAGACTTTCCTCTAATGTGCTTTTCCCTTTGATATCGCATTGAATTGCGGAAAAGGGCTCGAGACGCTCAGAGATGTGCTCGCATTCTTTGGACTTTACTTGCTGCACAAGCTGCCCACCGTAGAACGACTTCATTCTTCTCTTTTCATCCTGGTCAAGAAGCTGATTCTCCCAACGGTCAAAAAGAAGATTATAAAACTCATCGACATCCATTTGGTTGTGGATATCAATCAGAGTGTCATCGTATGTCTTGATGGAATTGACAAAGTCAGTCGGGTCAATGTAGCGAAGGTAGCTCTCCTGCATATGACCAAACAGTTTCTGAGTGTTGTGAAGGAGCTGCTGGTTAGTTTCAGGGAAGCGAACGCGGCAACCGAGCACGAAGGACCGAAAACCAGTGTTCATGTATAGTTGCGCCATCAACGAATTTAAGTAGCAGGTGTTGGACAAGTTCTGCAGTCCTGCGTAGCCGCATGGAGCACGGAGTGCTTTGGATCGCTCGAAGTTATAGGATAGGTCATACAGGTACGGATTATCTGGACTATCTGTCAGTAGGTGTGGTTTTAGTAAAGGGCCATACATGCCATCATCATCTTCATAAAATGGCACTTGTTGACCGAGTCCTTCTAGAACCATTTGAATATCGTCTCGGTGATGCTTCACAAGCTGGAACACCACTTCGCAAAGCTTGGCGCGTGTTTCTCCCTGAAGTATTACTTTGGCCACAGGCTCTCCATTTGTTAGACGTTTGCTGGGATAAAGCTGTTTCCAAAATAATGACGCAGCAAGATTTCTAGGACCAGTTAGAATATTCCATGGGGGTATCAGGCTTCGCTCCTTACCTAGGGAGCACCTCAGATTGGGCAACAGTGGCGTCCAACCGCAGACAAAGATGCAAGAGAAAAGCCAAGCCTCTTGCTAATGTATCTTCGACATCGGGCGATTCTATAGTCTGATAATTCAATGCTTTAGTCCACTCTGCTCAGTTATGTTGGATCAACTATAGTGACTTACCTCAGTTGTTGTATGCTCTAGAAGAAGTTGGCTAGCTTTGGCGGCCAGCGTTGCGATGTTCACTAGTTCAGGCGCTTGCTTGTTGATTCTAATGAGAAGGAAGTAGGTTAAACGGAATAGCTCGTCGCACTGATGTGGAAAGTCAGGTGCTTCTGACATGAGGTCTCCGGTGATAGTCCAGAAGTATCTTGCTACCAAACCAATAAAGTCGTTGCCCGAAGTATGACCGGGGGCTTCCTGGTCCAAAATATTGAAGAAGTCTTGCATAATCTTGATCGAACGTACTCTGATGCCCTGGCGGGGATCGGTTAGTATAAGACAGCGTAAGACTCGGCCAAAGTCTGTGTTTGTGCTGAGCTTTGTCCAAAATTGGTCGTCCATGACGCTGAGTCGTAGACAAGTAAGAAGTGATAAGTTTATAGCAGTCGAAGGCTCATCGCCGGGACAACCCGTGGTATACGATAGGATTTCGACCAGGCGATCTGGATCTGGTATGACCAGGCCTTTCGATATGGTCGGTGTTTCTGAAGCAGTAATCCCTGCATAATAATTAGAAACTGTCCAGCAAAGCTAATCATTTGCACATACTTTCGTAGAACTGCTTGAATGCCTGAAGCAAACTTGTTGTGAGCTTTAGCCGCATGAACTTTGATGCTTGGTCAAGGACGTTCTTGTCTGAGATAGCATGTACAATCAAGGACATGGCTGTCTTGAGAGCTTTGGAGTACGAGACAGAACGAGGCGGAAATGCGTCATTCTGACTGCCATCATTGTTGATGTTACTACGAGACAGGGCCTTGGTATACTTTATTAACGCATGTACAGCGTAAAGAGACTTGAAAGGCTGCCCCGAGGGGAAAACATCTTTGTAGGTCGCTGGTTCGTTGTCTATCAACTTGGAGAGACGACCGTCTGTCGGTAGTTGGATGAGGAAGGTGAAGATCTGGAAACGTTAGTATGATATCTCATTGACAATGGGGGATGAGTTTACTTCTTCTGCGAGTGAGTCCTTCATGCTTAGATACTCCCATATCTCATCAAAATGAGAAGAGATCTCAATTTCAAGCGAGGAAGCACCAGGTGTAACCCGATTGGAGAGAGCTGGACCAGAGTCTTCTCGCCTGACCAGTATAAGACCGTCATGTACGCGGAGATCTTCGAGAGATTTGCATATGTCCGTCTCACGTGGTAGGAATGGCTGGCCTCTATAGTAGATTCGATAGTTCTCAAATCCGGTTTCTTCACGGAGGCTCGCGAGCAAAGAAGCTGCAGTATTCCCTTTTCCAATCACAAGTGGCTTGATGTCAGTCTGTTGATTGCCATCAAAAGACTGATACTTGAGTTCCGCTGAGTCGCCCTGAACCGCATAGGGTGCCTGAGAAATCAGCGTTCTCAAGTCGGGTGTGAATAAGTGTGGATTTGAACGATGGGCATCCAACATGTACCGCAGAAACTTCAAGGAGCGGACAAATATCCTTTCTTTTTCCAGTAGCTTCTGGCCTTTGGTAGCAAATACTGTGTCCCCGTTATCACCACCTTGAGGATTGGAGCCCAAAGTCTCCAAGTCCTTCGCGGCAATTTTCAGCTGCTTTAGACAACGACCAACGAGAGCCAGGTGAATCGACTGCGTTCGTTGTGCGGGACCAGAGGAAACATACTCATTTTCAATATAGATGTCCTTTGTGAGAACTCGGAGAGACTTTTCGGCCAGAGTTTCATCTTCGGCTTCAAGAGCGATGCGCCACACTTGTTCAATACCACTTTTGTTGACCGCTTCCTGGTCATCGAGCGGAAGGTCCGATTTTTCATTGAGACGGGGCATGATCTCAGCTAGAAGAAATTCCAGCGTACCTTCACAGAAGTACTCAGCGGAAAGAGTTGGGAGATAGTGAAGTACACAAGTCCTGAGAAAATGATTCGAGTGAATATCAAAGTTGCCCCCCCGGTTGAGAATGTTCAGTATGTCCCACCCGGCTCTCCTATCTTCTAGTGAGAGTGACAGAGAACCAACAAGCAGGTTCCAGAGTTTGAGACCGAGCTCCTGAGTGATGCTTTGTGGTTCCAACTGGATAATGGCGGCAATGAATTCTTTTCGAGGCTGGTAAGTGGGCGAGGCGAGTACCGTCTGAGTATCCATTGCTCGTCCGACCTTGATAGCATGCTCTAATTCCTCGACAAGGAGTCTCGTGAAATCGTTCTCTTCCACTAGTCCATGTAGCTCGGTGGACATAACTCTTGACCGAATCGTTGTGGAGAGAAAGTAGAGACTACCTAGGGTGGTGACTGACTTGTTTGCAATATCTTGAAGACAATTCGAGTACAGTTGTTGTCGTCCTTCGGGACCCGGTCCGCATCTTAACAATTCCTGCAGCTTGTGCAACGCTACTTGCTGTATTTCAGGGGACACGGGTTGCGATTCACCTGTGGAGACAGAAGACTCCCTTAACAGTCGTAGACAAAGGTTGTAAGGCTGGAGTCCAAGGGGCTGCTCAATTGCAGGCCTGTCTGTCAAGAATTGCATGACATGGTCCCAAAGCAACCGGATAGTGGGCGTAAAGGCATCCACAGGTAGTGTCTGGAACATTTCGCAAAGAGCAAGAAGGCCATCGGTGTCAAAGAGGTGGGCGATACCGCTCATCATTCGCGCTAGAGCATCGACTGTACGGGGATCTTCCCCAGACGTGATTCCTTGCCATATCATGTCTAAATGCTCCTTACGATAGTTCTTGGTCACTATTATGAAACCGACGATGTTGGCACCCTCAACGGTGATCTCAGGATGGCAATTGGTGCCTAAAAAGTAGTCGATGAACCCAGATCCGATTAGATACTCGGCGATATGCCCAATATAAGCGAGGCTGTCGCTACTCTGCTCGGAGTGAAGTCTCCAACACTCGACAAGTTCTCTGCACATTTGTGTCGTTCCTTGAAATCGGAGTTGCATTTGGCTCGACCGTAGGAGTTTGATGAAGGTTTCAAAACGCCGCTTGAGAGCAATCGCCTCGACGGCGTAGTCTTCAGAGATCGTAGGAAAAGCTTTTTGGTGTTCTTGAAGTAGACGACTTGCAATCGGGAGGCCGGATCTGAGGATCGCCTTGATCAGATCTGACAAAGCAGAGACACCTCTGAGTATGTTATCCGCGAACAGTTGTGATGGCTTTTTCTCGACCATGTCATCAAATATCCTACAAATTAGCTCGTACAAAGCGAATCCGTTCTCGAGTTCCTGTTTTGACATCGGGCTATGGCTGGGAATGCGTGGGTTGAGAGTGTCAGACAAAATATCCGACGCTACTTGGCATATCGATGCCAAATCGTTAGTCAAACGAGGATGGCTTGGAATAAGTTCCGCCAAGATTCTAGCCAGCTGTAAAAGACTGCCAATGCTCCCGTTTGCACTTTTTTGGTAGGCTCTTACGAAGTACGAGGCCGTAGGTGGAACCTGATCAGTCTGACTGTCGTTGGGCCGCGGTGGTTGAGTTATTGAATGAAGATGGTGGAGATAAATCGGAGAGAAAAGTTCAGGTATTTGTCGGTTTTGCGATTCCTGATCTACCACGAATTCTTTCATGGCGATGATGTCTTGACCAACAAACCAAGCTGATAGTGTGGCAAAGCTTGCAAAGAAAGCACTACTAACTTCCCAAAGTGTTTCATCTTCGTAGAGTGGTGGTCTGTGATAGTCAGTTCTGTTAGATGTCGATGGTAGGTAGGCACCTACCGGCGGTAAGCCATCGCTGGAATAATGCGTGGGAAGGTGGCCCAGAAATGTATGTTCAAACGGCACGATCCCATTGCCGTTTGTCGACCGACATTCCCAGTATAATCGAGATATTGGTCTAACCATTGCTGCAGCCTATGAATGACTGCTGGATCGATCGAGGATTCTGTTTTGTCAGTATCTGGGCTTACTGGGATGAGGATGGATATGCCTTACGTGTTCCAAGGTAAGTTGCAAGCCGCGTCATGATTCCTTCAAGTGACTCATTAGGCTCATTGAACGGGAATTCATGAACAGGATCGATTGCGGCAAGGTCGCTATCGACTACGGAAAGACCAGCACTTTGGTAGTCAGACATCATATCCTCATCTGATTGTATGGATATAACCTCGATAGGCGGAGTTGCAGACTGTGAAGAACTTGGCCGTGAGATATCATCGTTTTGAGGAGCTTGACTCATGTAGACCTCAGAATCTTCAACACTCTCTTGAACGTGATCGTTGACAACATCAGTCGCATTTTCAGTTACAGCTGGCTGAGCTGCAGTAGTGGGGGAGGACGGCAACGAAGACGAATCTTTCTGGGTTGCATTCCTCAGGTTGAGAGTGACCATGCTGGATGGAGGTTCTGTAGGAGGATCACCCATATGAGAACCTGAATTGGGAGTCTCAGGCGCAACGGGATCTGTGCGAGAGTCTGCAGCCGTGTCAGGTCGAGGCAAGACAGGATCGATGTCGAGAGTGGTTGAGCTGGAGGAGTCGCGAATGGGGTTTTCTGCATCGAGGGAATTCGCCGGGGACCCAGAAAGAGAAGTGCGCCGGCGTTTGCGAGACGAAATATCGCTATCATCAAATGGGTTTGGCCGGGTCGAGCTGGCTTCAGTGGAGGCAGCGCGATCTGGATGGTCGGGAGATCTCGAAGCTGGATCCATCGGAGTCGTGTAGAGTCAACGGGGACGAGGCGTGAGAGTACAGAGACGTCACACCGTCGCTAGAGACGCCCCGGCGAAAACTGCACAAAATTAACATGTGGGTTTGATAGAGTTGTGAGGTATAGCGGGGGGAGCAGCAAGATTCCCAAGCTCGAGATGAATATCGAACAGGGAATCAGAGCCAAAGCGTTAATGCGGGGGGGGCAGGCAGTTGAGGCAAGACAAAGAGATAGGCGGTTAAGAGCCTCTGGGATATGAAGCCAGATCAAACGAAATATTCCCCAGAAGAACGTCGACTCTCGAGTCTTGAAGTGGGATGGATAAGAAGTGTAGGAAATGGATAAGGCTTCTTGATCTGAGGGCAAGGTAAAAGCCAAACCAGGATCTGGAAGAGCTGGAGTATGGATTGGCAGGGCGCGGTCGCGGTCTGCTAGTGTGGGTACCCCGCCACGGCAGGAGCACTGGGGGTGCAGATAGTAGAAACAAGAGGGGGAAAGCACGATTAAGAGATATAGAGGATGGATCATGGAAATAACAAGATGAAAACTGTCCTGCTCTGTACTTGCCTTTCGCCTTTAGGGAGATTGATGATATAACAGTCTTTTTTCCGAAGGTAGAGAAGAAAATGCTCTTGCTGGTATTGTTGTTTTGATATAGATTAAGTTTAGGAAAGGCGAATAATAAGAGAAATTCGGGTTGTTTGCTGAGTCGAAGCTCTCGGGGTTTTCTAGACGAGTGGACTCTGATGTCGTAGCCCAAGTTTAAAGTGCAAGGCAAATTTGGTGGTTGCCTTAACTGGTTTGACAGTGACACGTCCCATCCATACAAATGGAACGTACTTACTTCTAAGTCCCGTCACTGTGGCTCAACTTTTTTAGTGGGGAGCTCACCTGTGCGCGAGGTGATGTCAAGTGGTGCCTGTCTGTGTCTGCTAACATATGGACCTCTATGGTGGATTTAGGGCGGGGTAGACCAGGTAAATTTGATGACCTAAGTACTACTAATGGGGTGAGGATAGTGTTGAATTACATCAACCCACAGGCAGGTATGTGGGATGTCATGACAGATTGATCGTGAACTACTGTTAGATTTAACTAGTTCAAGTTGTTGGAAGAATGCGAAAGGGTCTAGCGTCAGTATGTTATAAGTCCTTGAGAAGTCGGCCTGCAAAAGTTAGTGCGGCCGAGTTTCGTGCTTAGACTCCGCAGGTGTCATGATATCAATCACAACATTTGGTGGGGTTAATATCAAGACATTCACCATCCATTCAATCATAACAAACGACGGAAGAGAAGACCTGCTATCTGCTGCGGTTATATCGTGGCTGTGAAAGTGAGCCGATAACGCCGAATCGGCGGTATCTGGCTGTGAAGCCGGATTGATTAAAGGAGACATCATAATTGCTTATGATAAAACTTCATGATGACCAACCACGTTGATCGGTGCCACCAGGCACGGTTCTTTGCCTCGGATTCTTTTTGAGTTTACCTGTCTCAGACTTGAGCATTCACAATGTCAAAGGCTACCATAAGAATACACACTCAAGATGTTTGCTGGTAGACACAATGTCAGGATTTGAAATACCTCTTACCCGACTTACTGTACTCGCCTGTGTCCATAATGTTTGACATTTGGCATTTGGCATTTGACATGCCAACAAGCTCAATAAAATAGTGGGTACCTCAATGATCGTCACCTGCCCGGGCTGTTTCAATTTCTTTGGCAGGCAGAATTTGTACCTGCGGCTTGTGACATATGATGCGGCGCTAAAAAGCAACTCCCCGTCCAAAACCTTGACCCACACTCAATGCATATTTGCGAATACTACAAAGCAAAGTACTTTTCCTAACCTTTCATCGCCCCCAAAACCACCCTTGCCACGCCAGCTCAGTGCCATTGGGCCATTTAGTTGATTGCAGTGACTGTGCCGACCACTGCTTGGGTTTTCTTTGGCCTCCATTTACGTCACCGAGTACCCATCATGCCTGCTCCAGCGTCTCAAGCCGCTCGCAAGAGAGTTGTTCACCAACTTGACACTCCCTTTTCCACTGTCTCATGGTAAGTAACTGTAGCCAACATCGTCGCACCACCAAATCTGATGAGAATCCAGGCCAGATGTCTCAGCAGAAGATCAAGACACTATTTTGGAGCTTTTATGCGAGTAAGTAAAGCCCCGTAGAAGGAAGCCTCTGCATCATCGTAAACAGAGCAGGGCAAACTATCCGAAAAGCAAACATTACTGACAGCCAAAGATTATTGAGTCCTATTGGTCAATATCGCCAAATACATGTCAAGCGATCGAAGGGTAAACGTGCGGCGCAAAAGGAGAAAGAAGTCAAGAAGATAGGAGATGATGGCTCAGAAGAACCTCAACCGCCACCGATGCCCGAGCTTGAAGCAGATATAGATGTTGGATTTAACTCAATTGCTAGGAATCTCCAGTCATGGTCGTCAAAGGACACCGAATCTACAGAAGACGAACTTAGAAGGCAGTATTGCATGGTCTTTGTAGCTCGAGGCAACCAGGCTTCGGCATTCAACTGCCACTTTCCGCAGATGGTCGGGACAGCATCCAAACAACTTCCTGCGGACAGTAATATTCGCTTGGTTGGGTTTTCTAAGCCCTGCTCTGAGCGCCTGAGCGCCTGCCTAGGAGTTCCCAGGGTGTCATCTATAGCCATTGTCAAGGATGCTCCAGGAGCGGGAGCTTTGCAAGAGTTTGTCATGGAAGCAGTGGCACCAGTGGAGGCATCGTGGCTAAATGCATCCTCAAGTACACAGTATCTTGCTCCAAAGATCAATGCTATAGAGACTACGGTGGGACCCAAACGCGCACGGGTTGAACAGTTTGACTAGACAAGGATATATGCACGTATCCTTTAGGTCTTTTTGATAGTATTTGCGTGCTTGCGGAATGTTAAACATTGGTAAAGGATCCGTGAGAGAGGGCGGTGTGGTTTACAATTTGAGAGTAGGCGTAACTCGGACCAAAGAGTTAAATTATGTGCCTGGGAAGATGTATGTTACTGCAAGTATGTGTGCAAACATTGGATGCATTCCGCTTGGATCATTACATATACTCCTGCCATAGGTAGTCGTCTTTATCGTTGGTTATACACCTACCTACTACTTAGATACTACGTGTTATGTGTTGTCTTCATTAACCTCCAAGTTCTTGCCAGATAGCCTGGAAATCTCCCCTATAAGTGTTTGCTATATACTATGCAGGTAACTCGTTGACTCTTAAACCTGGTGTTGGGCAGCATTGGTTTATTTTCTTGTCACTGGTGGGCAGTGCCGAAGCTGTCTCTACCAGTGCACACATCCTCATCTAACCGCTATACTTCAAATATCTAATGCCTGCCCAGTAGTAGGTACTCTGTACTTACCCAGGTCCAAGACGGTCATTTCAAAACAATATTTTCTGCATTAACTGCTACATTAGTAGGCAGGCAGCCGTATTTTATTATTTGAACTGTTCCCGCCTGTGTTTGCGAGTAGTAGGCATCGGCTTTCCTTCACCTTCCTTCCCCCACCCCTCTTTTCTTCCTTTCCTTTCACCACCTTCCATCTTCCTCCCCTTCCAGGGTTTTGTTCTTTCGTACCAAACAAGTTATCATGGCTGGCCCCAATTATGCAAGCGCTGGCAACCTGAACGATGCCCGAGAACTACAAAAGATGTTCAAGGGCCAGAGTAGTGGAAACAGTAGCGTCAAGAACAGAGGCAAGAGTAAGGGCGGTAACTCGCTTCCTATGAACCGGCAAGGTGAGAAGTCTCTTGACTTAGCCACCGACATGCACATGGACTAATATAGCATCAGAGCCCTTTTCGCACTCGCGACGTGGACCACCGCCTACCTCTTCCCAGACCAATGTACCCCCTCCCAGCGCCCGCTACTATACGGCCACTCTTTTGTCTGACCCCTTAAAGCGAGCTCCTGGACCAATTCTAGGAATACAAACTCTAGCATTCATGAGTCGCCAAGATACAGCACCCCAGGCGCCTGCTACACCCACTCAAAGTCAGTAGTAAGAAACAAAGGCACTACAAACGGTGCAAAAAGCTGACTTGAGGATAGCAACTAAACCGACCGTCGCGGGAAACCAGGTTGTTACCACTGCTGGGAAACCAATGATTACAAACAAGGAAGAAGAGACCAAGAAGAGCATCGCAGGCACGTTCTTTTCTCTAATGTCGGGGGACTCAGACGAGGACTCGGATGAAGAACCACCCACTTCTAGCGTCCAGGATGAGACTGTAAATAAGTCCACTGCCACAATTTTCTCGAAGTATTCATCTGACGAGATACTGAAGCTGAGATCAAACGCCGATAAAGTCATGTTACCGTTGGGCTGCATGGTGAAGCGTGCCAACAGCGAACGAAAGGCACCGCTTGCCGTCGCCTTAAGCCAGGCCGCAGATCATCTTGCCCGCGCCAAGCAAGACATCGAAGGCAGTGCAAAGTCATTTGGTACTCGCCTTCAAGCTGCCAATGATACAGCTTCGAGTAACTCTCTGGCTATAGGGCCTCAAGCTACAGTCACTCAGCCGAGTGTAAACACAGTTGAGGTTTCTGAGGTTTCACCCGAACCCAACCTACGGCCTGTGGTGAAGCTTCCCCAGATTACAGATGTTCAGCAACAGCATCAAGGCAAGACAGAATTATCGTCTGATAATACAGACAACACGAGGCTTCGGCCAGACGCTCCCGGTTTCGTCCCGAAAGTGACTCCTAAGTTGGCAGACCCTTCCAAGGCCCGTAAGCCGACAAAGGGGCTGGGATCATCTATGTGGGCCAAGTAAAGGGACGCCGCCATTGCCAAAGGATTAGAGACCAATTGGAATGGAATCGCGGATTTCACATATGGGTGCAAACTGAGAACAAGGAGAAGATCATGTATGAGGCAACTCATCGGGATATCACGGGCTTGGCTTTGTACTAATATCAGAGGAGCCAGAAAGCTTTAGGGCCGGCTTGACAGAATTTGAGGCGAGAGTGAAAGTCTAGCCTAGGTAGTACACATTATAGACTATTGACAGACTACCTATCTCAAGGTAGATGTGTCTGCAGCATACTCCATCCGTCTTTGAATATCTGACATAGATTGCGTTGTTAACCAAGGGTGCCGTATCGTGTCACTCAAAGACGCACGCCGTTCTCTGACGACTCAGGAGTAACACGATACGTAGGTAGGTATTGTTGAAGGTATAAGCACAACGCTGGTATATTTTGACTCATCTAAAGCTCTATCCAGATATCCCCTTCTCTAGGATCTTAACACCTTCTCTCACCTTAGGTGAGTAGTGCTTTCTCAACAATTCTCCCTCCCAAACTGTTGCTGCAAAGGGATTGCTACCCTCAATACTATCGCTGATGGGGTTGTATCGCCCGTCACCCTTACGCTCCTCGGTATCCCAAAGACTGCGGACCTTCTTTGCGTGGGTGTGCGCCACATCACTGAGAAGTACGAGGACAGCCTGGCACGACTTGTCGGGGAGCTGGAGCGCAGCCGTCATGAGCTGCTTGGAGAAAGCGGCGAGACGCATAGGCGGCACCGACCGGATGTTCCAAGGCGGGAGAAGAATGCCAGTCAACGAACGTAGGAGAAGAACCGTTGTTGTTTGTACATTGATCTTGGTAGCTGCGCTGGTTGCGTTGGTGGGACGTGTCAACTCGACATCGGGGTTTGTGGATAATGTGAGGAGGGTCTTGAAAAGGTGGGTAGTGAAGAACGACAAATCGAGGTGAAGATCGTTGCGTGAGTTATGGGCGTCTTGACCTTCGAGTAGGGCAAAGGCTGTGACGGTGCAGAGGAGAGCTTCGCGGGTCAGGTTGCGCACAGGAACGTCATCTTCGTCATCGTCGTCCTCTTCTTCCTCCTCTTCATCGGGACCCTTCTCGGCATCCTCTTCACTGTGACGGATGAGATCCTTCAACGCTTCGAGAAGATCGCCAAAGAAATCCTGATTAATTAGATGGGCGTACTTGGCCAGACCTTCGAGAACGGCTCCCATGAGATGAGGCATTCGCAACTTCAGAATGCGGAAGTAGGTAGCGAAGACAAGCTTCAGAGTCTCTGATTGCATGCGGTCACGCTCTTCGTAGCTGACAGAGGCATCTGCATTGGCCATGTCCTTGTCGAGAGCCTTCTGTTCTTTGAGATCCTTGCGATAACGCTTGGTTCTGAATTCGCGCTTCTTCTTGAAAGATCCCTCGGTACTCTCGACGTGGTCTTGGGACGCTTTGCCGGAGAATTCGGACAGGAGGCGCAGGCTAAGGAACAGGTTTACGACGCTCTCATCGACCTGGTATTCGCGGGCCTTCATCATTTTGGAAAGCAGACCGACGGCGTCATTGGTTGGTCGACCTTCTTCGTCTTCCTTGAACAGCTCACGGAGAGCTTCCAGGCACTTGACACCGTCCTGGTTGACCTTGCGTCGGCTGAGCTTGGTGACAAGAATTTTGAGTAGATCTGTGCGGAAGTTGAAATGCGACACTGATGTAACAAGAGTACAAGCACAAGTAATAGCGATACTGGCCAGAGTTGGCCCACCCTTGGATGCCCTGATATCGAGCTTGGCGCAACGAGCAAGCTCTTTGATGTAGGTTTGATATCCTGAAACGAGAGCTTGTTCATACTGTCGTAGCGTTCGCACGTCCTTGGAAAGCTTCTCTCTTGGGCCATTCTCTTCCTGCGGACGTATTCGGTAGCCAGGAATAACATCTTTGTAGACAGTCATTTGTGTCATGAGGGCGAGCATCTGGATGGCGACGATCCTGGATTGTCCGATCTTGGCAAGATTCTTGAATGCGCCGACATGTTCCTCGGGGTTTTCGTTCATTTGTGTACCAATTTTGGCCAACTCCTCCTGCGCATCTCGAATTTGCTGAGGCTCAGGGATCTCGGGCTCCTTCTCAACCTCCTCTACCTCAGACTGTACCTCTTCTTCGTCTTCGCGGCCCTCTAGCCACTCGGTGTCGCTTTCAATCGAGGCCGCATCATCGTCTTCCCCTTCTGCCTGCTCAATTCGACCATCCGCTGTCTTGATAGGTAGTCGGTTGCTTTCCCTTAGCTTCTTGCCTTTGCGCGGGCGTGATTCGTAGTCTTGTTCGAGATCCCAACTCGAAGCGTTCTTGAAGAAAGATTTCTGGGCGCTCTTCGACTCGTTTTGACCCCGAGACTCGCGATCAGAGGAGTCATGAGCCACCTTTCTTCGTTTTGTGCCGTTGGGTGCCATTTTTGCTGATCTTTTCTGTAGCACAAAACAAATTGCGCCTATGGAAGGTTTTTGTCGTCTTGTCTTCAAGGTAACTGTTTTTTGCGAAAGCTGATGTGTTCAGTGGGGTTGATGGCAGATCGCGCCCCGTGATTGGACACAGACCAGCTTCACCGCCAAAAAGTTGGACTTTTCTGCCGGACAGAAATGCCCCTCTGCCAAATTATTTTATCGACCAACCATGGACAGGATTCCGTTTCTGCACTGTCTAGAATTTGTATTTCTTGACATTGACCCGATCTTCCAAAATGGGCTTCACGAAACCGCCCGTTCAGGCGCTCAAGTCTGCCAACAAGCTTAAGCGAAAGGAACTCTATGTCCAGTATAAGAAGCACCAAAACAAAGAGAAACACGAGGAACGACACAACCGCAGAAGGGAAGAAGCAAAGGATCCTGAGCTCAAGGCGGCCCGTTTAGCGAAACGCAAACCAGCTACGATCGACTCGAAGCGAGTGTGGGATGATGTTGATGATGACAGCCTCGGAGTTCAGGTGGACCTTGAGCGTTTGAAAAAGCGTCGTATCGAAGAAGCCGAGGCAGCAGAGCAGGCCGCTCATGAAGCCGCTATGCGCGCCGAAGAGGAGCTGGGCGAAGACGACGATGTCGACAGTATGCTGGCTTCCGATGAGGAGATGGATGAGGAGCGACAGGCTGCGCTGGAAAAGAAGCGTGAGCGTCGCGCACAGCGAGACACCAGTGTCGCGCCGTCCACAACAAGCACAAATCTCGACCTGACGCCCACTTCACTCGCCCTCAAGTTCCCTTCGCTTTTCACCGATGTCCCCGCGCCAGAGCCCAAGGTCCTGGTTACGACATCGCTGAACTCTACTCTGCATGAACAAGCCAATGTGCTTTGCGAGTTCTTCCCCAACAGCTCCTATGTCCCCAGGTCTGCGCATCGATACGGCCACAAGTACTCCCTTCGAGAAATCTGCAAATATGCTACAAACCGAGAATACACAGCTATTATCCTTCTCAAGGAGGATTCCAAGAAGCCCACGGGTCTCACAGTTGTGCATCTGCCTTCTGGTCCTACATTTCACTTCTCAATCACCAACTGGATTGAGGGCAAGAAGCTCCCCGGCCACGGAAACCCGACAAATCACTACCCCGAGCTTCTGCTCAACAACTTCAAGACTCCTCTGGGTCTGCTGACTGCCAAACTGTTCATGACACTGTTCCCTCCCAAGCCAGAGTTTCAAGGTCGCCAGGTAACTACCCTTCACAACCAGCGTGATTACATCTTTGTGAGACGGCACCGTTATGTTTTCCGTGAAAAGCGAGAGACAGAAAAGAGCATTGTTGGCGCCGATGGAAAGGAAGTCAAGGGTGTGGAAGGTATCCGTGCTGGCTTGCAGGAACTAGGTCCCCGTTTCACCTTGAAGCTGAGGAGAGTCGACAAGGGCATTGGAAGAGCTGGAAGCGATGGTGACGACGCGACACAGTGGGAGTGGAAGGCCAAGATGGAGAAGGATCGCAAGAGATTCAACCTGTAATCGTTTCACTAATGATGACGTGGTAGTCATGGCGTCAGGCGTTCGTGAACTTGAGACGAAAATAGCTTAGAAAGACAATGAAAAAGTTGCTCTGAGAAGACAGTTGAAACCGTCGTTGGACGAGTTTGCTAGCATCTGCATCATGCTCCATTGCATACACGTGTTGATATTTGACAACCGAACTTTGAACTGTAATTTGAATGCCCGAAAACAACCAGTCTGTCATGGGTGGTAATATGTGCTAACACAAACGTCTCATGGACGGACGGGCACTATGACAGTATATTCGTCTGCGAAATATATACGACAATAGATCAGGTCTATGGATTTGATTCAACTAGTCTCTGTTCTCTAAATAAAGGGAATTACAGGTACAGAGTACAATAGCCGTTCGGAAGACGAAGCGACATAAAACAAAAAGTGCATAAGTTTGTCAGTAAATTGGATATAAGATTGAGTAATATACCAGACTAATTGAATAGATTAGTAGAGGGCCACCAGAAACATTATCACCAACTGATGCGGAGCACTGAATCATCGCTTAGATTAAGTGCCCCATTAAGTCCATGATAAACTTGTAATTTGTGCTTGCCCTAGTCTTATGCTAGCTAACCAAGGGTTTTCCGAACCGATATTTGACAATTTGGAAAAGAGATGTCAGTATTATGTATCTGTACGGACAGTTGCCGGACTACCCACTAGTAATAGAGTTCATTGTGACACAATAAAAAGCCTTTCTTTATGGGTCATACCGTTGAATATTGTAACCGAAAATTGACCGTTTCCCAAGTACGGCGCTTGAACGTGCTCAGTTACTGAAATCGTTGTCACTGGCCAAATACGTATGTTCAATTGGTATGGCCGGTCAAGATCTGGTAACACCCTCCTATATCTGACTTGACAGTTTACAATCCACAATCTGCACCCAACTATCCGTACCTGTCTGGTGTTGTAACACAACATGCCATACGAAGGGTGTAAATGCTGTGGCGTAACGTTCCTCTCCGGGAACGAGCGCCACATCTCAGCCAATGGTTACCTGCTAGTCTAGTATTGGTGGCGTAGCGTTATACGGGTTAGGTAGGTAGGTAGGTAGGTTGGATCAGTCCCTGGATTCCGTGAAGGACTGTAATTTATTCGAGGCAGGTCAATAGTGCTTCCCTACCTGTGTAGTGGACAGACCACGCTAGACTCTGACGTCTGTCCTGTTTTTAATGATTTGCCCCTTTAACCTGATTCTGTTGCTCACCACTTCAACAAAAACTCGACGCGGTGTTTGTTACACAAGAAAAGAGATTTGTATCCTCTAGTTGAATCCCATCTTGGTTGGATTCCTTCATGTGTCCACACAAGCCTCTCTATTGAACCCCAGGATTTCATTCTCCTCTTGTCCTATACATCCCCTGTCCTAAGTGACCCATAGGCCGTGGTTCGCTTGGTTTGCGACAATTAAAATCCTGGCCGTTCGTGACGCACGCAGCTTTATCTGTAACCCTGTATACTGGATAACAACAGAAGCTCAGTCTGTCATTGCACTCAATGACTCTCGTCATTCTATTATCTCATCACATTCTTTCAACTTGAATTCAGTGTCCTTGCGGCAACCATGACCGCTTCGTCAAATCTACCGGGTGTGAACGGCGACGCCAACGGTAAGATACAATTCTCGGCCTCTCGTCATCTGAGAGCAAGCAATACAAGCCAATCGGAGAAGCACAAACTAACAAACTTCCTCAGTCAGGCCAAATGACCATGGTAGACAAAACGATGCATGGAAGCATGCTCCTGTACTCATTGGTACCACCAAATTCGAGCCTCGCCCAGATGTTAAGAACATCATGATTACAGGCGGCGCTGGCTTCATGTGAGTTACATTCTGACTCGTCGTGCCAAGATCAGCTCCACTGACTATTCATCTGTTCGTTCTGAAGTGCTTGCTGGGTCGTCCGCCACCTCACTCTGACATATCCACATGCCTACAACATTGTTTCATTCGACAAACTGGACTACTGTGCTTCTCTCAACAACACTGGCATCCTTAGCGAATCTCGTAACTTTACCTTCTACCATGGCGATATCACCAATCCTGCTGAGGTTGTTGATTGTATGGAGCGGTACAACATTGATACTGTTCTCCATTTTGCCGCCCAATCTCACGTAGACTTGAGCTTTGGCAACTCTTATGGCTTCACACATACAAATGTCTACGGGACTCATGTTCTGCTAGAGAGTGCCAAGAAAGTTGGCATTGGACGCTTCATCCATGTGTCGACGGATGAAGTTTACGGCGAGGTTAAAGAAGACGACGACGACCTTCTTGAAACCAGCATACTGGCTCCAACAAACCCGTATGCTGCCAGCAAAGCAGCGGCTGAAATGCTGGTGCAGTCTTATCAGAAGAGCTTCAAACTCCCAGCCATAATCGTGCGCAGCAACAACGTATATGGTCCTCACCAATATCCAGAGAGTGAGTCCCCAAGCGGTGAAAGTAGACCTGATGCACGTTCAGTTACTAAGGCTTGCCAGAAATAATTCCCAAGTTCACATGTCTTTTGAATCGCCAGCGGCCGTTGGTCCTGCATGGGGACGGTTTACCGACACGGCGGTATTTGTACGCTGGTGACGCAGCAGATGCCTTTGACACGATTCTGCACAAGGGCCAGACAGGCCAGGTTTATAACGTTGGCTCACACGACGAGGTGTCCAATCTCGAACTCTCCTCAATGCTTCTCGATCGAATGGAAATTCCACACGACACCCCAGAACAGCTCCGCAAGTGGATCAAATACACTCGGGACAGGCCCTTCAACGACCGCCGATATGCAGTCGACGGGACTAAGCTAAAACGGCTCGGTTGGGAACAAAAGGTATCTATAGACGAGGGCCTCAAGATCACGGTCGATTGGTTTACTCGGTTCGGAGAGTCTTGGTGGGGGGACATAAGCCACGTCCTCACGCCTTTTCCGACGGTGAGCGATGGTGAGATGGTCCCAGACGATGCGCGATCAATGCGTGATGAACCACATGACTCGCAAGATATTCAACAAGGCAAGCTTCCAGAGCAACAGAAGAAGGAGGATGCCAACAGATGTCGAGATACGAGGAATGGAAACGGCACGAATGGGGTGTATCAAAATGGCGAGTGCCATGTCACTGTTTGATGTTTGATATGATGGCATTGAAGCAGAAAGTTACGGGTTTAACGCATTTACGACAGACAACAGAGAAGAGAATGCCGAGGGGCATGGATACCAAGCACAGAAGTGTTGATGGACGGACCAAGACTGGAAGACAAGGCAGTCTTGGTGAATTTGGAGGTTTCTGCAGACTCTTGGTTCATCTCTGGGTACATATTGATGCACATTTGCTGAAAGGGGTAGAAAGGAAGTACGCATATAGAATCATGATGTAACGACATCTCTCTGACAATTCATTAATTTTCCAACAACATTGAGACATTCATGAATGGTTTCCTACTACGTATAAGAACGACGCACTGTTCAGGTCCATCAACTTGCTGGTGGCAGTAAGGCGATGCGACATGCGTAGCCAATGGGGGGATTTCGTGACGACTTCTCCTGCATGATACATTGCCAGTCAGGAGCCCAAATGAGGACAATCAGGGGTCAATGGCAAGGTCGACGTTCCCATGGCCTCGGTATCTTCCCCGTCGGTTCCTAGGTATGCAGAACAAGACAATGCCAACACAGCGTACATACCAATACTAGTGACTAGCAAGACCAGGCCAGCGGGTCGGGGAGACGACTGAACCATTCCGCGGCGGCGCTCCGACAGTCTAAAACTGTGACAGCGCACAGAGACAAAGTGCTACGTACGTACGTACATAGCTGCGCGGTGAAGTTGGTTTTTTGCTCCGTTTAGCGAATGGGATCTCGGCGGGAAGATCCTTTTTAGATGGATGCCCAACATTAAGCCGACCAACCTGCCGGGAATGTGGAAAACGTTTTCCGCTACCTGTGTGGTGGTACCAGCTCCGTCTCCGTACGTGCCGTAACATACGATCCAAGTTTGGTGTTTGGAACGGAACTTTTGTCTAACTGCCGAGATACTGATAGACGGATGGATCTAATGCGAGGTAAAGTTATGGAGGTAAACGCTGGTTAGAGTTTGCACTATGCGGAGAATGGAGAGAAAACGGGCAGCTGTGTAAGGAGTACAGAGTAGAAAACAGGTTCAGGTTTTTGAGTGACACTAATACTGAACCAAATTCGCAGGCAGGCAGGGTGAGACACTAAAGAATTTGACAGGGCGGGACAGATGGAATCGGTCTTTGGTAAGGGTCCAACAACTACCTTAGTAACTATCACCTAACCTGGTACATAACCTTTGTCTGGCACTTGGTGGACCATTCAGGAGAGAGCCTAGGGGAACGGGCCGCTTCAAGATCGGTAGAGGCAAGATGATGTTGATACCTACCAACAACACAACAATCCGCGACCAACAAGCTGGGATCAACTAGCAGTATAGTATCCTGGCCTGATTCTGCACTCAAAACGATGTTGAATAATCTTCAAAACGGAGCCTGAATGCACAGTAGATACGGCACATGCTATCATCCTTGTTCTCTTGTACGTTTTTAAATCCTTGGCCGAATGGGATGTTTTCTTTCCGAACAGGGTGTAGGTGGGCAACTCACCCTGGCAAAGCATGACACGAGAGAATGGGGATGCGGGTAATTGTTTATCAAAGCAATTGTCTTTTTGTTATTTGTGACATTGTATCCGTATGCATATTCGGGAATCACTAATCAGTTATCAAATCCCTTTAGTGACGCATACGTACTCTTGACGCCCTCATGTGCCTATGTGCCTATGTGCCTATGTGCCTATCATATCAACCAAATTCTGTCGGCCTGGACTTGATTAATGGTGGCCCACAGCTCTAGTCCAGCACTCAGTCAGTCCTCTTATCCTCATTCAAGTCTAGCTTCTGCTGCAGCCTCGAACCGACTGTTTGTTCCCTTGCCGTTTAAACGGATACTTTACGTTGCACCACTCCACCGTTGTGGGATGATGGGCCAGGTTCTCTCTTCCGAGACGGGGGGTTAACTTTCTCAGGCCTCGCACAGATGGAGATTACCTGTACGACAAAAAGCCTCGGTTGGGCTGGAATCTTTCATGGCAGCTCTGAAAACTTCCATGTAGTAACACACCCTTCAAGAAAGGGTTACACCGGTACTCGATGTAAAACATAGACTACTGCACTCGTAGACACTAGAATCGTAGTTAGAAGGTGTACTCTGTAGGTGACCGTTCAATAGTGTAGAGAGGCTTGTGGTCCAGCCAGACCTTACCACACCTAGCTATACCACCGTGTTCCAACTTCGGAGCGACTTCAAGCCGAGAATAGATCACATCAGTTACCGTACAGGACGGAAACATGAACATAAGGTCGCTACTATATGTAAACGGCCTATAGTATACTCTACGTACCGAGTTGAGCTGAGGAATGGATAGATCTGCTCGCCCTCTCAGTTGGGTGTTCAAAACCGTTCACTCGCAATTGAGTGACAGTAAAGGCAAAAAGGCCGTTAGAGAGATGCAACGTTTTACAATGGTAGCCTACGGATACATACACTGCATCCAATTGGCTTATCTGCGGGAATATACTTTGCATGGTCGTCACGGTCTTCCCGCTGCCATATGTACATTGCCAAGCCAGTCTCTCGGTACTGTGCAGCAAGGGATGGCTTTTTGTTGTTGATACCGTTCGAATCAACCGATGTGGTAAGCACTATATGTAGCTGACTGCATAACTGGGTAACCAGTACAGCAAGCCTGCATGAAACATGTTGTGTCAACCGTCCATCAGCTTCAATGCCAACTCAATCAAGAAACAGGTGGTGTTAGTACATACAGGTCTGGAGTCAGTTAGCCTAACTAGTCTAGTTGTGACTGACTTGTTGCTGCAAATTACCTGACCGCAATCGTTTGTCAACCGGCCGGCATATCCTTGCCCTCTCTGCAGCGTAGCACTCCCTTGCTCCCGATCCTTGGATCGCTTCCTCCACTTGCTCTGTTCCTCCTACCCAATCCATAGAGGAGTAAGAGAGCCTCGAGCTTCTAGACTATCTCTATTGGTCCCAGCAAGTTTACTAGCTACAGTAGCTCGTCCTCCTTGCTTCTCCCCGGCTTATCCTTCAGACTGGGACTGTGACTGTCAATGGAGTCACTGCCTTTTCCCATCACCCAAACCACTCTAAGCTGTTGGGCTCTTTTCCTGTTCTCGCCCAATAGTTTCATAAATATCTTCCAACTATCCCGTAAGCATACATAGAACTACATTTGCTCCCTTATCCTGGTTATACTCTACGGGTCCCTTTCCCGAAGACTCTTGAGCCCTGATCCACGTTAACTTGGCCAGTCTCCACTGAGCTCACGGACCTTTACCAATCCCCAGGTCCTCCTTCATCAAGTCTTGGATCCTCCACTCATTCGTTCCCCTAGGCTCTTTTCCATGGCCTGTACTTATCCTAATTAATTGCTTTGTCTTTTCCGTCTGCATTTCCACTTGAACCAAACGCTCTGACTGCTCTTTGGGCTTTCCTTTCCCCGTGCGACACTCGACAAAGGACGGCAGTATTGTCCATTCGCCTACTATCATCAAACCTCCGTCATCATAGCAACAACCAGCAGACCAAACTTTGTCGCCCGCGCCGCTCGTTTCAGCCTCATTCTCCGAATTTAAGTCATGTCGCTAGTCATTGTCACCTCCACCAGACTACGATAGTGCCGTTGTTGTTGTTTTTTACCGCCATCCTCCTACATCTTATCCCTTCTCTAGACGCCCATGGCCAAAAAGCGACGGTCCAAACCACGCAAGGGAACACCAGCACGTCACAACCAATCTCAGACGAGCACCATGTCCTCGGAGGACTCGTACGCTGTACAGAGCGGCCGACAATCTAGTGACGGGACACCAAGTGAGCATGCGAACAGCGACGGAAATAATACAGCCATGACCAGTATCGTGGGAGACGAGGAGCCTCACCCTCACAACGATTCCGACCTTGACGAAGATGTCGACGAAGACGACATGATTTCTATATACCCTGCCTCACAATACCCTGGAGTTTCTGCAGCCCATCAGGTTGAGACTCCCTTCTCTCCGGACTCACATGCGGCAGACTCAGATATGTATGCAATAATGTCCCGCTTCCATGTTACTCGTTTGCCATTTACTGACCTTATTCCTAGGGCTGCATCAACACGATCATTATGGGCCCAAGACCTCGACTATAGAGAAATTCACGGCCGACGTTATTGTCGCGAATATTACATGCCAAACGACGACATCGAACAATGGCGAATGGCCATACAGCATCAAGTGTTTATGCACGTACTCGACGGCGGGCTCACCCTTGCTCCACTCCAGAACCCCGACCATATACTCGATGTCGGTACAGGCACGGGCGAATGGGCGATCAAGATGGCCGAGCTGCAACCGCAATGTGAGGTTGTGGGAACCGACATTGCTGCGATAGCGGAGACCAAGAGCGTGCCCATGAATGTCTTTTTCGAAATCGAGGACGCAGAAGATTGGGATCGCCACCCCGATACGTACGACTTAATTCACTTCCGGCTTATGGAGGGCGCTTTCCGGAATTGGAGCTTCGTGTACGACAATACTTATTTCTCCCTGAAACCCGGCGGTTGGATCGAGGTGCAAGATTTCGTCAGCGCCGAAGGTTTCATTCAATTTTTATCACAATTTTCAGATAATTCTCCCATGCACGAACTTCTTAGAGATCTCGAAATAGCGTCCGAGAAGTCGGGACGTCCACGAGGCATATATCATCTCGAGCCACGATTACTCATGGATGCAGGGTTCGTTGACGTGCGAGTAACGGAATATTCAATTCCTATTACAGTCGCCGAGGCGTCTGCGGGCAAAATTTGGCTCATCTCTTGTCTAGATGGCCTAGAAGCTCATTGCTTGCGACTCTTGACAGAATATATGGACTGGGACCCTGAAAAGTGCAAGCAGGCCTGCGAAGCGGCCGCGCGAGACTTGGCAAACGCTGCTAAAGATCCCATAAAATCAAAGGGTCTCCAAATCAAGATGCGTATCATTATTGGCAGAAAGCCCCTCGATGCGCCCCGTACCGACCTGGCGGACCTCCTTGGGAGATGCCACTCGCCAGTTGCAGAGCTTAACGGCGATAGTTCTAACCCTACGATTCATGCGGATGACCATATAGCCGCGGGGCCGAGCTAGACGGGAAACTCAACTATTTCATCATGAGGATATGAAAACCCATTAATCCTTGGTTTTTGGCGACCTTTCTTTGGGAACAAGGGGTGGCGCAGATGCTTTGTAGGGCGGCGTTTAAACGGATGACGACCCGATCTCTTGCATTTACTTGTACATACTTCAGCGGTTGATCAGGGCGGCTTGTCTTTTTATTGTTCTTTTATTTTACTTTAAGATACACACGGGTGGCGCTTTGGTGTAACAAAACTCGTTGCAGTCTTTAGCTGTTTGGAGCAAGGTTTGCAGTCAAGTTCACAGGTAGTCGGTTGAAAGACTTGAAACGATTAGAGAAAAGAACAAGATACCTATGTATGCGCATTGGCGCAGAAGTTACACAATATTCAGAGCTCTATATTTACCTATCAATTGGAAATCAAATATCCCATGGTGATCACTGCCTCTCTGTACCTAAGATATGCCTGATTGGAGGTCTTGTCCGACAGAAATCAACAGGTGATGTAATGTTCCATTTGATGGCTCAATGTACAAGCTCGGTATTAGCTGCCTTATCGCCCAACAGCAGCTGCCTATCGTGGTGCATACACGTCAACTTAGGTGGGGAGCTACCGTACAGGGCCCTTGCCAACCACCGACACTTCATCACCAACACCAACACCGACTATCTCAATCCCATCAACAAGCCAGCTCCAACGACCCGAAGCCAGAATCTGGCCCTAACAAATACCTGCCTTATCGTGCGTCAAACGCAGGGCTCCTTCTCGTTTTCCCTGGCTTTCGAACATGCGCCTGTGAAACCGCTACACAATGGCCCTGAATCTTCAAGACGGCTTCGACGCCGCCAATGGCGTCTCAGACCTGGAAGAGCCCATCTTTACCATAGAGAGTGTTCAGTTGCAGTTCTCAGTGGCCGCCGATTTCGTTGCGGCGCAGGTTGCCAACAATGTTATCGTCCTCGCCCTCTCCAACGGACGAATCCTCCGTATTGATCTGGAACGACCCGAAGACATTGATGGTAGGGGAAGAAGATATATTGTTTGGGAGTTTTCAAATGACTAATGATATGTTGTTTGTGGTAGATATCGACTTGCCCAAGAAACCATCCGAGATTGGCATGATCCGGCGCATGTTTCTTGACCCGACAGCTTCGCACCTTATCGTCTGCACCACCCTCGGCGAAAACTATTACCTTCATTCTCAGTCAAAACATCCTAGACCACTCGGGCGTCTCCGCGGCGTTTCAATCGAGAGTGTGGCATGGAACCCTTCGTTACCTACAGCGTCGACACGGGAGATATTGATCGGTGCATCTGATGGCAACATCTACGAGGCTTTCATCGAGACGTCCAAGGAGTTTTACAAGAAGGAGATGAAGCATTTGAAGAACTTGCACAAGTTACCAGATGGACCGATCACGGGATTATGGGTCGACAATCTCCAAAACAACAAATCAGACCTTCGAAGGGTAGTAATAGCTACACAAACGCGCCTGTTCCACCTAGTCGGAAGGGTAGGGTATGGCCACGATGGTTCGGGGTCGATATATACGAGACTATTTGAGTCAGAGCAACCTGTTGTTCACGAATTGTCGCGGACCACCTCCGGGGCCCCTTCATGCCTGGCGGTATCTCCCGATGCCCCCGACTCCGGGCCATACGATGACGACGTCCCTGACCGAGCATACGCTTGGTTATCATACCAGGGCGTGTTTCACGGAAAGTTATCAAATACACCATCAGATAGCAACCTCGGCACCAAGGTCTTTTCAGAATCTAAAATGCTATCCAGAGCACAGATTCTTTCTCCCGAGGAAAGCGAGAGGCGGGTCGCAACGACTGAGGCTATCGATGCCATTGCCCTCACTCAGTGGCATATTGTGCACCTGGTTGGTGGGCGTGTGATCACGACAAACCGACTTACGGGAAAGATGGTATCCGAACATAACGTTATCGGCCAGGGACAGAAAGCTATAGGCTTTTCCGTGGATATGCAGAAGAACACTTTTTGGCTGTTTACTTCAGAAGAGATCTTTGAGATCGTGGTCCGAGACGAGGAGCGCAATATTTGGGAAATTATGACCAAGTTGCAACAGTTCGAGCCGGCTCTGCAACATGCCCGAACGCCTCTGCAAAAGGAAATAGTTGCAGCTGCGTACGGCGACCATCTGGCCAGCAAAGGTCACTGGATTGAGGCTGCTACAGTGTACGGTCGCAGTAACAAGCCTTTTGAGGATATTGCTCTAAGCATTATTGACAACAACCAACCAGATGCATTGAGGAAGTTCTTGCTAACAAAGTTGGCTTCGCTCAAAAAGCCAGCTGTGATGCAACGAATGATGATCGCGGGTTGGCTGATAGAGGTGTTCATGTCCAAGCTCAACTCGCTTGATGATACTATAAATACACAGGCAGACCCATCAGAGAACGTGAATTCGACTGAATCACGGAAACTGCTCGAGTCCATAAGGAAAGAGTTTAGGGATTTTGTTGACAAGTACAAAGGCGATCTCGACCGGAGGATGGTGTACGATGTCGTTAGCAGCCATGGCCGCGAAGGAGAGCTCCTTTACTTTGCAAATGCTATTAACGACTACAACTATGTTCTCTCTTACTGGGTTCAGAGGGAGAGGTGGAGCGAGGTCCTGAACGTTCTCAAGAAGCAAACGGATCCCGAAGTATTTTACCGGTACAGCAGCGTACTGATGACATACGTTGCGCCAGAGCTGGTTGAGATCCTGATGAGACATTCTGATTTGAAACCCAGAAATCTGATCCCTGCCTTTCTCGAGTACAACCGGACGTTCACGGGTGGTCCGAACGCACAGAACCAAGCGATAAGGTATCTGAACTATGCGGTCTATCAACTCAACTCAAAGGATGCGGCTGTACACAACACTTTGGTTTCTATCTACGCTTCTCACCCTTCAAAGGATGAGTCTGGACTTTTGTCATATCTGCAAGCTCAAGGAGACGAGCCTCGCTATGATCCCGACTTTGCCCTTCGGCTATGTATCCAGCATCACCGAACACTATCATGCGTACATATATATACCAGCATGGGACAGTATCTCCAAGCAGTCGACCTGGCTTTGTCTCACGGCGAGGTTGAGCTGGCAGCAGTCATTGCGGATCGACCAATGTCGAACCCGCAACTGCGTAAGCGTTTATGGCTTGCAGTAGCCCGAAAGGTCATTTCTCAGTCAAATGGGATCAAGACAGCGATCGAGTTTCTCAAGCGATGCGATTTGCTCAAGATTGAGGACTTGATACCTTTCTTCCCTGATTTTGTTGTCATTGACGATTTCAAGGAAGAGATCTGTGCCGCGCTTGAAGATTACAGCCGCAACATTGACAACTTGAAGAAGGAAATGGATGAATCGTCGCAAACCGCAACCAACATCAAGGTTGATATTGCTGCACTCGACCATCGCTACGCAATCGTGGAGCCTGGTGAGAAGTGTTACACTTGTGGGCTGCCCCTATTAAGTCGACAGTTCTTTGTCTTTCCCTGTCAGCACTCGTTCCACTCTGACTGCTTGGGGCGAAAGGTACTGGAGCAGGCAGGCGTCGGAAAGTCATCGCGTATCAGGGAACTTCAGATGCAGATACAGAAGGGCCTGGTCAGTGGTGCGCAGAGGGAGACGGTTGTTGCAGAACTGGACGCTCTCGTTGCGTCTTCTTGGTAAGTTGCGCTTGACTTGTATAACTTCACGGCTAATTTTGTGCAGTATTCTTTGCAGTGATCTGGCCATCAAGAGAATCGATGAGCCTTTCATCACACATAATGATAACGTCAACGAATGGGTGTTATAAGAGGAGGATAGGTCATGGAGGAAGAGAGGATATAGTCTATGGATGTCTTGTCATGGTCTTAGATCTGCAGATACCCCGCAACGTTGGTTCAGTACAATGGAAAGCAGACTTGATTTATGACACATTGTTGGCACCTGATATGAACGACAACCGCTAGTATCCTCTCGTCAAAGAGCGTGCGTGAATATTGCAGAATACCGCTACCAAGCCGCGACTACCTCTCACGAACTCAGTACATTGTGACAGGTTATAAAAGGAACCCCTGAAACATATCGACTAACTTGTTGATGGATATGCTAGATGTAGGCTTGGCCCTGAGCATATAGGTAACAGGCACAAGTCGCCCGCATGCCAATCACTCCGACATCCTAGTACCGGCACTCTGCAGCCTCTGTAGAGCGGGTGAGCATAAGGATAGAGACGATGACACCGTACAGGCCGAGAACTTCTGCAAATATAAGGATGAGAACCATGCCTATGTAGAGGCGTGGCTGCTGCGAGCTGGCACGGACTGAGAAAAGTAAGTTGTCAACGGTGCTTATCTACCTAGGTTCAGAGAGTGAACGTACCTCCAGCATCACCAACGATACCAATGGCAAAGCCAGCGGCCATGCCACAAAGTCCGACAGAGATACCGGCTCCCAGTTGCAAGAAAGCTGTGTGAATAGGCATCTTCTCTTTAATGTTGTTCGACATGATGACGCTTGCGACGAGTCCGTATATGGATAGAATCTGGGCCATGATGGCGCATAGCCTATTTTTGTCAGTTAGTTACGTTGCAGATAGATATTTGCCAGTTTCTCATACGTGTTCTGCATCAACATGTCTGGGCGAAGAATGCCGGATTGAAAAATGGCACCTGCGGACTTTGCGGTGCCGTAGGATGCCCCGAAGGTGGTGAAGACGATGGAACACGCGCAGCCTATAGCTCCAAAGAAGGACTGTGGAAAACCATGTTATGGAATAGTCGATTCGGTGGAATGGAGTATACTTACAGCATACATGGGACTAAAGAAGTGGTATCGATGTCAGTTGAAAGCGTCTAAGTTCGGGTACATGCCATACCAACGGTCCATACTTGCGATAAGCTCAGCATCCATGTTGCCCGTTGAAGATTCTAGTTAGGAATATTACAGTTGAAAGCCGATGAAGCATTAATCATGAGGGTGGAACTATGAGTATAAAGTCTAGATATTACGTTCATATATAGACGGTTACAAAAGTAAGCTTATGTAAAAGATGTGTATGCATGCAACCCAACTTGATGCTCTGGTATCCCTCCTTCCCTCAAAGAAATTCAGCCGCAGAAGAAAGTAGCAGCCTTGGTCTAGATGCAATTCACTACCTAGGCAACTGCAGATTGCTCGTTTAGTGCTGTGCCGAGACGGTCATTGTTTGTAAGTGTTTGACGTGGCTTTGGTAGGCAGCCGAATAAGATGTATTCTAAGTGGTTAATGGTAAGCATTGTGAGTAGTGAGACGAGTCGAATCGAGTAGATAATATGTCATGACTGAGAGGCCTCTTATGAGAAAGTACTTGATGATTGTTGATATTGAACTGTGCAAAGAGAATATCTCATCAGGTCATGATGTCCAATGTCCGTCAAAACGCGGACGTTGAGATCTTGGCGACGCTTTGTGAAACCAATGCTGTTACGATGCGATGATTTCAGGCATGGCTAGCAAAATGAGTGTGTCAGAGGATGTAAGTAGACCAGGGTTGAATTTTTTGATCTAGATTGTATCGACAACTGATGCTCGCAATGGATAGACAAGATGATCGTGATGGCGACATGTCTGGCTACCCTAAAGTTGGTACGTAGATCAAGAAATAAACGTGTAAAGTAAATGATGGTCCATTTAAAAAGATGATGAGTTGTTTATTGCATCTCGCGGGCCTGATTAGGAATCAATGAGTTGTCTACCGTCAGTGTTGGCCTCCGTTAACAGTCGGAAGTTCGGCATCGCCAGCCACGGGAAGTTGTCGTCAGCAAGTTTGTCGGGTGGTTCAATCCCCAGTTAAACATGATTTAACCACTTGAGAAGACGGAGGGCCTTGTTTTTGAATTCATCCGCAGTGGTCGATGTTGGGACCATCCTCAATTTATTTCTCTTGGCAGTTGTATTTTAATTAATCATTGCATTGAAAGAGCCTCCCACGTCATGCCATCTGGTATTAACCCAGCCTCAAGTCAACGTTTCATTGGGAGGAGAGGCTAGGACAAGGACTAGGGTGGCTATTAATAATTCTACAGCAGACATATACATACCCTTACCCCGGATATTCCGTCGTGGGCTTCCTCTACTGTCCGTAGTTAATCCCCGAGATATCGTCAAGATAGAGGAAAAGAAGGTTTACGCCGGCCGCGCGTCTCCCCGAATGTGACCCCTAGACTCTCTCACGTAG
Organism: Fusarium praegraminearum; assembly: GCA_002093855.1. NCBI lineage: Eukaryota > Fungi > Ascomycota > Sordariomycetes > Hypocreales > Nectriaceae > Fusarium > Fusarium praegraminearum. The sequence continues at coordinate 8,425 of LXHY01000018.1, read as the reverse complement.
GCTGTGCTATAGACTGACAGACAGCCCACACGGTCTACGGTACAGTATCCTTATAGCACAGTCGTACAGTGGTTATGGCGGAGGTCTGTTCCTGAGATCTACAATATGAGTGGGTAAGTCAATACCCAGCGAGATGGGACGTTTCCAACATGTTTCGACTATGCGAACCATTAAGGGGTTTGTGCGGCGTCTACTGATGATCTGTAACTGGTTTATCGGTATCAAGTACGGATAAATAAGTGTATAATAACCAAGTAAATGTCACGTCTGAGTCTATTGTATCCTATCCGTCTCGGGTTATTCCTTGATCTCCTCATCGCCTTCGCTCTCGCTCTCTTGCTCGGCCTCACCGTGCCGAAAAGGTGGTGCCCTGACGTTTGAGGGTGACGTTGTGTCGTTGACGCATCCCGAGAGTCTGTTTACTTTAACGTGCGGATGTGCGGCAGTGCCCTCTAGGGACCTATCTCGAGTCATCGGTTCGTCTATGACAGAGTAAAGTCTTCGAGGCGAAGTCCATTGTGGAACCAGCAAGCCCAACCCTTGAAACTAGATATAAACACCAAAGAGGTTTCCATGTCGTCAAAAGAGCCATGTCTAAGTATCTCAGCATACAGCCCAAAGAGTTTCAACAATGAAGCCAACATATTCTACCCTTTTCCTTTCTTTACTTGCTTCCACAGACGCTATATCTCTACATAAGCGAGAACATGGCCTCGAGCCGAGAGTTATGAGTGTTCCTATTCAACGTCGACAAATAGATAACCCCTTGGCCCATGATCGAAAGCGTCTGAACAGAAGAGCTGGCACTGTTAATGTTGGAATCGACAATGAGGTTAGTCGCCATGAGAAACTCTCCCATGGAAACATTTTATTAACGTTGGCTCTATCTAGCAATCCCTCTACTTCCTCAACGCAAGCATAGGAACTCCACCACAAAATTTCCGTCTTCACCTCGACACTGGAAGCAGTGATCTCTGGGTCAATTCAGTAGGCTCGGAGCTTTGCGACACTCACGCCAACATCTGCGCAGAGTCCGGCCTATACAACGCTAACAAGTCGTCGACGTACGAGTATGTGAATAGTGAATTCAACATCTCATACGCCGATGGTTCTGGCGCATCTGGCGACTATGTCACCGACACGTTTAGAATGGGACAAGTTTCCATCAAAGACCTACAGTTTGGAATCGGATACATAACTTCAGATAACGAGGGAGTCATTGGTATTGGATACACCGCCAACGAAGCAGTTGTTGATCAACCCGACCCAGAGTTTTACAAGAACATGCCAGCTAGACTGGCCTCGGATGGAGTTATCGCCTCTAATGCATACAGTCTGTACCTTGACGACCTGGAATCTGCGACTGGAAAAATCCTGTTTGGAGGAGTTGACGAGCAGCACTTCATTGGCGATCTGGTTACCGTACCCATCATGAAGATCAACGACGAATACTCCGAGTTCTACGTCAAACTCCAAAGCATCAACTCAGGTTCAGAAATAGTCGGAGAGGGCCTTGACCTTGGAGTTGTTCTCGACTCAGGCTCAACGCTCACGTACCTCCCTTCCAGCGTCACCGACAGCATATACCAACTCGTGGGCGCAGACTACCAAGAGGGACAAACCACAGCATACGTCCCCTGTGATCTAGCAAACCAGGGAGGAAATTTGACCTTCAAATTCACCTCCCCAGCCGAGATCACGGTGCCCCTCAGCGAGCTGATCCTCGACTTTACCGACATCACAGGCCGCCAGATGTCATTTACCAACGGCCAAGCGGCATGCTCGTTTGGAATTGCACCCTCGACCTCACAAGTTTCCATCCTCGGTGACACATTCCTGAGGAGCGCTTACGTGGTGTTTGACCTGGAAAACAACGAGATCTCGCTAGCGCAGAGCAACTTTGAAGCCACTGGCTCTCACATCCTCGAGATTAGTAAGGGAAAGAACGCCGTGCCTTCTGCGACTGGCTCAGGAGGACCTCAGTCTTCGGGTAACGAGAATGCTGCCGGATCACTTTCGCCTCTGGGAAGCACCGGGGCTGTGTCCATCCTTGCTGGAGCAATGGCACTCACGTTTGCTTGGCTCCTCATCTAGAGAGTTTTAGCCCCTCACTTTGAGATAAGGACATGACAGTATTAGATGATTTACGGAGTTTGGAATTTGGGCTTTGCATATGTTATTGGGAGTTTGTTCGGCGTCGTGGTTGGCTTTGCATAGGTATAGAGTTTTGTGTAAGCATTTATGACGTTTGCATTGGGTTACAAGTAGATACCAACGATATCACGAGCATTTTTCAGCTACATTACAATCGGTCAGATCGGTGAATGAAACCTAAGTCCCTGAAGTTAATTACTGAAAAGTAAGCGACTGTGGCAAAGATGGCGATACAGTAGTATTGGTCTGATCTATGTTTGCCGATTCGGCTCCGATGGCCATGATTATCGCCGGTAGGGCCGACATGATATGAGAAGTTTGTGATATTGTCCGGTAGAGTCCATGATATGACCAGAATAAATAAATATTATATATAAGTGTCCAAATGTCCAAGTGTTGTATTTTGACGTGATAGTAGTAGACTGACTCAAAGCGCTGGTGACACATCCATCTTATTCCCCATATACATCATCGCATTCATATCGCCAAAAAACATGACGGCTTATATCGAAGTCGCTGCCAGTTGGCTCTTCAAGAACTACAAGGGTCGAGATGCCAAAGCCTTCTTCACGACTCCTGCTTTCGCCGAACAACCAGAGCCAACACTATCGATCACATCCCCAGATTGCGGCCCAGACGGTGCAACGCTCGGAAAAGAGTATATGCATGGAGGCCAAGGAAAGTTTCCCCAGCTACAGTGGAACTCTCACGAAGGTGTAAAGGAATGGTTGCTCGTAACGGAAGATCCAGATGCGCCGTTACCTACGCCTATTTGTCACGGGTAAGTTAGACATGCTTTTCTGTTTTTAATTGCCTTTTTGGAAAGTCAAACTAATAATCTTGGTAGTTTATATCTGAGTATCCCAGTTCAAAAGACGAGTGTCGTCAATGAAGACTTTCAGTCCATGAGTGAAACCTCTACCAAACTCGAGGGAGGCTTCTACTACGGAGCAAGTCGCAACGGGATGATTTATATCCCGCCACGACCGCTCATGAACCACGGGTTTCATCGGTGTGAGTAAAGTCCTTTGAAGTCTTAAATCGATACAAGACTAACTGCCAATCAAGACTGGTTCGAAGTCATTGGCTTGAGTGAGCCATTGGATGAGAAGTTCGTCACCTCAAAGCCAAGTAGAGATCAAGTTGCAGAAGTCATCCAGGGCAAAATCGTTGTTTGGGGGAAATGGATGGGCCAATGTGAGAGGCGATGGGAGTGAGTCAAGATCTTATTGGAGTGAGCAAAGGATAAAAACAACAAATTCACGAATATTCTACATCGTGAAGGCTGTCTCTATATAGCACAATGCTCAAGTCTATCACTCGTATCCTCATACATAAACGACTGCTTCAAATCCGCCCAAAGCTCCATATATTCAGTCCAACTTTGGTTCCCTTGTCAACAGGAAGTCCAGCATGCCACGTCTCATCGTAACCCCTTCCATCCGCCGCAAAATTCTCCCAATACACTGCATTGCCCGGCACAACCTTGAACACAACACCCAGTTCACTCTCGTCTTCTCCCTCGTCTGCACACTCTATAAAGCGACACCACTCCTTTTCCACAGGTCTCTTCACCAGAGGGAACTCGGTGCCGCCGCCTTTGAGATCTTCAGAGCCTCCAACCCATGCCATGAGACTACTCACGCGACCCCATCCACGTGAGTTGTGACTCCAGTCAAAGTGGTGGTTGTAGTGACCTCCTGGCCCATATCGCTGAGTCCTCAGACGCTCGATCCAGAGTTCCGGGCGCCAGCCTTGAAGGGCGCGGGTGCGGGACTCGACACAGCGGACGGAGTCAGTTCTTGGGATGACAGCGACGTCAGAGTCGCGGACTGAGGCGTCGCGATGGGTTGCCTCACCATTATTGGTGACGGTTGAAGGGACAAAGATCGGTTCACTATGAGTATTAGTAAGTATCAACTACGACGATTGAATGGTATCCCAGTATACCTTATATCCAGCAGATGCTCCCTCTCATCTCGGTTCAAAAACCCTTCCAGATACACAACCAGAGGCTCTCTGCTCACAATCCTAGCCAAGTAGCCGTCGGGCGCGCACTCTGGCGCAGTTGCATCCGGCGCATCGATAGCTAGCAGCGACTCATTGAATTTTGGACGCGGTGAGGCTTCCTTGACCTGAGTGGCGCGATCTGGATAAAATAAGTCTGCGATCGGATTTGAAAAGACGACGATAAATGCCACGAATCCTATTATGTATTGGAACATGGCCGCAAGTCACACACGAGCGTTGAAAAATAGAATGATGAGAGTGTGAAGGGTCATGTCATGATGAAGGAATAGGTGGACCTTGTGTTTCGGCTAGGACGGAGTTTCTCAACAGCTAGCTGACTGGGATATAAATCCAACAACTCTACCAAATAAGATAACATTGTAAACACATACAGAGTACACAATTTCTATTCATTTTTATTCCATGAGATAGATCCTTTTGCATCCATCTCGTCTAGCCAGTTCGTAGTGATACAAAATCCATGCTTAGTATGATCTTTCAAGCGACCAACCTATCCAGGGTATACATCGTACATATCCTTCCCCTCGCTTCATATTTTACAGAGACATAAAAAGACATGGAAATACCAAGTCCAAACTCCGACCTCGTCCTACAAATACATAATGATGCGTCACATCACATCAATCAACTCTCTGCTGACAGTCCTTCCGCATCCCAGCTCAGGTCGACAGCAGTCAGTATCCCCCAAGCGTCAGTCCCGTCGGTACCCAGCGTGTTCGTCGCCATCTGTGCAAATAGTGTTTCTTCAGTCGATTGCCAAATTGGTGTAGATATTCGGTCTTGGAAAGCCCTCAAGTCGATTCGGTTTTCTTCCGCACTATTTCCAAGTCCAACGTCGGGTGATGTATGGCTGCTCCCCGAAGCCGTTCTAGTATATGAACCAGAGTTCGAGACCTGATTGATTGGGGAGGATGCAGTTGATGAATTTGTTCGATCAGGCAAGGAGATGCCACCTAAAGTAGTCATATTAGGCGAAAAAGATGCAGACCACATCCCTGTTTCCTTGAAGTTGTGATTCAGATTCAAGTCAAGAGCATTACTATTCCGCATATTAGGAACCGAAGTAGGCGCAGGGCTTTCCCCAGTTCTTTTCCGTTTGTTGTTCATTGGGTCTGGCCGAATGTTGCGGTAGGCGGATCCGAGCAAAGCCTGGTAGCATGTCTTCCCCAGAGTCACGCCCATAAGATGAGTAATATTGTTCAGTCTCGTCTGCTCGGCTTCGAGTTGTTTCTCGCTTCTGGACACCAAGGGCGATGGCCCGGAATGATTCGAAATTGACGTACGAGCCAAGATCGGTATTTGGGATTTGCTCGGTCCAAAAGCATCACGGTGCCTTCTCAGTGAAGGCATCTGGATAACAGAATCCAATCCAATCTTCTCGACATCGACACAAGTTTGATGTAAGAAGCTTCGGGTGATTGTATGTACACGCGCGATGGCTTCCATACTTTGGATGATAAGCTGGAAATTTGACACATCCATTGCGTTAAGACCCGTTGCTGGATTCTCTTTGGCAAGGTAAATATAAACCGTTGCTGCGCAGTACAGAGATAGGGCAGACAATGGGCTCTTCTGTAAATTTGTTAGTTCAACACATACAGAGAACGCTTTGATAACGGAACACACGTACGAAGAAAAGGGCCGCGTTCGATGTGAGTCTCATGAGATTGGAAATCTCCTCAGCGGCTGCTCGAAGCCGAGCAACACTACCCTGCTTGACATGATCTGGTAACTTGTACCTTTCGGCTTTTTCGACAGCCGCATGGTGAACACAGATAATAGCGGCGTGTAGATTCATGTTGAGATGGAGTGCTGATACATCTCGTATATTCTCAGGAAGGCGAAAGTTTTCAGGAAGAAACATAAAGAGGCTGGACAGTGTGTTGTCCAGGTCTCTGTGTCTAGTCCAGAATGACCCATTCATTAGATCCTCACATCGACTGTCTGGCTTGGAACGGTGAATATGACGGAGAACGAGCTTGTTAATCTGGCATGTGACAATGGTCCCGGCAAACCCTGTGTACTGAGCGCCTTGTATCGCATCGTCCAAGAAAGGCGCTTCTTCTTTACGGTCTTGAACGAATGCTTCTTCGGAAGCAGGAAGCCTCGTCGCAATCTAAAACCTCATTAGCACGATTTCGGTTGGGAAGTCGAGAAGGCGTACATCGTCCGAGTCGATCAGCGTTGGCCATCCTGTAGAGATGCAACAATGAGAATCTGCAGCGAACACGCCCCAGAAGATTCTCCTTCTTTCCTCCAGCTCGGCCCACGTAAGAGGGGGCCCTAAAGACGGTGGCATGCCGATGTTGTCGCCATCAAGACGATTAAGTCCCATCATGTGGCACAAGCGAACGCAGTTAGCCACGCTTATGGTCGATCTTGTAAACAATAACATCTTTGCTTCGTAGAAAGCCACAAGTGCCCATGTCTGCGCGTGCTGAATAGAAATGAAGACCTCACCGTGACCCTTCATCGTATCTGCTTCCATATATTGTCGTGCCCGACGGTAGAAGATTTCGTGGTATTCGTCATACTTGTTATTACCAGCAGCTGCTAAAGCCCATATGGCATATCGCAAACACATTGGGGGTCTTCTGGATAAAGGGCCATAGAAGGATTGGAGATATCTTCCCAGATGGACGATGGGTATCAGCCGATACTGATTCTGGAAAAAGATGTTGTTTCTGCAGATATTAGCTATCGTTCATGATGTGTAAGTTAAGAGGACTCCCTACAGTTCTTCCATGACATCGTCCGGGGGTAAAGGCTCAGACATGCCTAGACTCATCAACTGTGCGTCGAAAGGAGGGTTGTCATCATTCGACTGTTGGTCAAAAGCTGAAGGTGGAAGAGATGAAAGACTGGGTTCCGAAAAGTCGTTCACCATTCCTGGTATCCCAGGAGAGCCAACACCGCCAAAGTTGGCATGATGCTGGGTTGGATAGACGGGACTACCGTCATCGGTTTTCTCTTCTGAAGAGTTCTTGTTGACTTCTTTAAGATAGTCCTCAACTTGAGCTGCGAACATGATGTTAGCAACCTGGTTTATATATCAGGAGGGTCTAAATGTCGGTAGCGTACCTAAGCGAGCCTCGAGCTCCTTGACGTTTCTCCTCTTGAAATTCGGCTTCCTCCTTGATTCCGGGTATACACAATCGTTTGAGACCTTTACACAACGAGCACAGGCTGGCTTTGTGCGGTCACACTTTAACTTGCGAGCCCTGCAGGAGACGCATGCCAGAGGCTCGGTCTTTGAACTTTCAGGAGGGGCGGAAGGATCGGACTCGTTTATGTCTAGAGGCATATTTGCTTATACCTTGGTAGGTAGCGATATTAATACTCATCCGGCATGTGTTATGATAGGTAGGAAGCTGAGTGTGTCTCGAATAGCTGGAGGTAGGTACCTTTAGACGAATGCGTCGCACTTTCCAATTTTGTCTAACCCGGGCAGACAGAAGAGGAAGGGACAACGCAAAACCTCGATTAGGTAGGCAACAATTATTGCGATTTACAAATGAGAAACAGAAACTCAGCTACACAGAAATTCACAATGAAAACATATCATAAGTATGAGTAGTAAGTTGGCAGTAGGTAGTTACACATGTCGTCAGGCTTTGCTTTGATTCGAAATTGACTTGACTGTTGTCGGAGATCTGAACTGTCCGAAGTCCGAAGGCTTACAATACCGACTGATGAGTCAGGCAGGAAGGATCATATGGAATCATTTTTCGCTAAAAAGCGAGGACGCGAGCAAAACGCGAACAGATAGACATTCAGAGATGTATTTATTTTCCACGGTTGAGATTAAGCGCAAAAGATGCAAAACACATTTCATGATAGGTACCAAGCTACCAGTAATTCAGGGTACAGTACTATAATACAGGACAGTTGAGATGCGCCCAGTTTCGGCTCTTTATTTAACCTCATCATTTAACCTTGACTGAAAGGCCCCATTTTTAAATAACAGGCAGGCACGGGCAGGTAGCATTCCTGATGTACGTACTCTATACCCCCAAAGTTCTATCTGAACGATATAGTAGGTATGGCGCAGGGCTTGGTTTCTGTTTTGTTATTGGGGTCTGAGGTCAGATGTGTGTGTGTAATTAAGGGAAACTAATTAGCTAGGGCCTATAAGTGGCCTGACTATATGGTCTAGTAGGTCCTTACACCTAAGGTACCTACTAGTTAATATTACCCCTTAGGCTAATAAAAGTAAAGGTATTTATATATATATTATAGC